>JARBWI010000158.1:0-41432 GCA_037576405.1 Campoplex capitator
ATAGCTCGCTAATTTTATTTAGTAGTAAAAAATAGAATCGATAGATATGTCCTGGTATCCTGTGATTCAAACCTCTCTGATTAGTAAAAAAAAGAATGGAATAGGAGGTAAGGGATATCATTCCATTCCAGAAAGGTAGTGGAGAAAATTCCATTCTTCCACTCGATCCCATTCTTTCTTCTGGCTGGAAAATTTTTATCTGGAGCTTTGTGAATAAGAAACTAAATGAAATAAGATCTTTTCCATTCCATCGTCTGGTCAGAAAAATTTTACCTGGTGGAGCTCTTCCATGGGTAGAAAATGGAATGGAATGAATGCCATTCCATTCCAAATGGAATGAAAACCATTCCATTCCATCGTTTGTCTCGATCTATTACACCTGAAGCTATTTCATGAGTAGTAAATGGAATGGAATGAATTTCATTCAATTCAATAGTTTGGCAACAAAAATTCCACCTATAGCTCGCTGATTTTATTTAGTAGGAAAAATCAGAATCGATAGATATGTCCTGGTATCCTGTGACTAAACCTCTCTGATTAGTAAAAAAAAGAATGGAATAGGAGGTAAGGGATATCATTCCATTCCAGAAAGGTAGTGGAATAAATTCCATTCTTCCACTCGATCCCATTCTTTCTTCTGGCTGGAAAATTTTTATCTGGAGCTTTGTGAATAAGAAACTAAATGAAATAAGATCTTTTCCATTCCATCGTCTGGTCAGAAAAATTTTACCTGGTGGAGCTCTTCCATGGGTAGAAAATGGAATGGAATGAATGCCATTCCATTCCAAATGGAATGAAGACCATTCCATTCCATCGTTTGTCTCGATCTATTACACCTGAAGCTATTTCATGAGTAGTAAATGGAATGGAATGAATTTCATTCAGTTCAATAGTTTGGCAACAAAAAATTCCACCTATAGCTCGCTAATTTTATTTAGTAGTAAAAAATAGAATCGATAGATATGTCCTGGTATCCTCTGACTAAACCTCTCTCGATTAGTAAAAAAAAGAATGGAATAGGAGGTAAGGGATATCATTCCATTCCAGAAAGGTAGTGGAATAAATTCCATTCTTCCACTCGATCCCATTCTTTTCTTCTGGAAAATTTTCATCTGGGAAAATTTTTATCTGGAGCTTTGTGAATAAGAAACTAAATGAAATAAGATCTTTTCCATTCCATCGTCTGGTCCAGAAAAATTTTACCTGGTGGAGCTCTTCCATGGGTAGAAAATGGAATGGAATGAATGCCATTCCATTCCAAATGGAATGAAAACCATTCCATTCCATCGTTTGTCTCGATCTATTACACCTGAAGCTATTTCATGAGTAGTAAATGGAATGGAATGAATTTCATTCAGTTCAATAGTTTGGCAACAAAAATTCCACCTATAGCTCGCTAATTTTATTTAGTAGTAAAAAATAGAATCGATAGATATGTCCTGGTATCCTGTGATTAAACCTCTCTGATTAGTAAAAAAAAGAATGGAATAGGAGGTAAGGGATATCATTCCATTCCAGAAAGGTAGTGGAATAAATTCCATTCTTCCACTCGATACCATTCTTTCGTCTGGCTAGAAAATTTTTATCTGGAGCTTTGTGAATAAGAAACTAAATGAAATAAGATCTTTTCCATTCCATCGTCTGGCCAGAAAAATTTTACCTGGTGGAGCTCTTCCATGGGTAGAAAATGGAATGGAATGAATGCCATTCCATTCCAAATGGAATGAAAACCATTCCATTCCTCCGTTTGTCTCGATCTATTACACCTGAAGCTATTTCATGAGTAGTAAATGGAATGGAATGAAATTCATTCAGTTCAATAGTTTGGCAACAAAAATTCCACCTATAGCTCGCTGATTTTATTTAGTAGGAAAAATAGAATCGATAGATATGTCCTGGTATCCTGTGACTAAACCTCTCTGATTAGTAAAAAAAAGAATGGAATAGGAGGTAAGGGATATCATTCCATTCCAGAAAGGTAGTGGAATAAATTCCATTCTTCCACTCGATCCCATTCTTTCTTCTGGCTAGAAAATTTTTATCTAGAGCTTTGTGAATAAGAAACTAAATGAAATAAGATTTTTTCCATTCCATCGTCTGGTCAGAAAAATTTTACCTGGTGGAGCTCTTCCATGGGTAGAAAATGGAATGGGAATGAATACCATTCCGTTCCAAATGGAATGAAAACCATTCCATTCCATCATTTGTCTCGATCTATTACACCTGAAGCTATTTTATGAGTAGTAAATGGAATGGAATGAATTTCCTTCACTTCAATAGTTTGGCAAGAAAAATTTCACCTATAGCTCGCTTATTTTATTTAGTAGTAAAAAATAGAATCGATAGATATGTCCTGGTATCCTCTGAATAAACCTCTCTGATTAGTAAAAAATAGAATGGAAGAAAAGGTAAAGGAAATCATTCCATTCCAGAAAGGTATTGGAATAAATTCCATTCTTCCACTCGCCACCATTCTTTTGTCTGGCTAGAAAAGTTTTATCCGGGGCTTTTTGATTAAGAAATGAAATGAAATAAGATCTTTTCCATTCCATCGTCTGGTCAGAAAAATTTTACCTGGTGGAGCTCTTCCATGGGTAGAAAATGGAATGGAATGAATGCCATTCCATTCCAAATGGAATGAAGACCATTCCATTCCATCGTTTGTCTCGATCTATTACACCTGAAGCTATTTCATGAGTAGTAAATGGAATGGAATGAATTTCCTTCAATTCAATAGTTTGGCAAGAAAAATTCCACCTATAGCTCGCTTATTTTATTTAGTAGTAAAAAATAGAATCGGATAGATATGTCCTGGTATCCTCTGAATAAACCTCTCTGATTAGTAAAAAATAGAATGGAAGAAAAGGTAAAGGAAATCATTCCATTCCAGAAAGGTATTGGAATAAATTCCATTCTTCCACTCGATACCATTCTTTCGTCTGGCTAGAAAAGTTTTATCCGGGGCTTTTTGATTAAAAAAATGAAATGAAATAAGATCTTTTCCATTCCATCGTCTGGCCAGAAATATTTTACCTGGTGGAGCTCTTCCATGGGCAGAAAATGGAATGGAATGAATGCCATTCCATTCCAAATGGAATGAAAACCATTCCATTCCATCGTTTGTCTCGATCTATTACACCTAAAGCTATTTCATGAGTAGTAAATGGAATGGAATGAATTTCAGTCAGTTCAATAGTTTGGCAACAAAAATTCCAACTATAGCTCGCTAATTTTATTCAGTAGTAAAAAATAGAATCGATAGATATGTCCTGGTATCCTCTGAATAAACCTCTCTGATTAGTAAAAAATAGAATGGAAGAGAAGGTAAAGGAAATCATTCCATTCCAGAAAGGTATTGGAATAAATTCCATTCTTCCACTCGATACCATTCTTTCGTCTGGCTAGAAAAGTTTTATCCGGGGCTTTTTGATTAAGAAATGAAATGAAATAAGATCTTTTCCATTCCATCGTCTGGCCAGAAAAATTTTACCTGGTGGAGCTCTTCCATGGGCAGAAAATGGAATGGAATGAATGCCATTCCATTCCATCGGTTGAAAACCATTCTCCATGATGTCTCGATCTTACACCTGAAGCTATTTCATGAGTAGTAAATGGAATGGAATGAATTTCATTCAGTTCAATAGTTTGGCAACAAAAAATCCACCTATAGCTCGCTAATTTTATTTAGTAGTAAAAAATAGAATCGATAGATATGTCCTGGTATCCTGTGACTAAACCTCTCTGATTAGTAAAAAAAAGAATGGAATAGGAAGGTAAGGGATATCATTCCATTCCAGAAAGGTAGTGGAACAAATTCCATTCTTCCACTCGATCCCATTCTTTCTTCTGCCTGGAAAATTTTTATTTGGAGCTTTGTGAATAAGAAACTAAATGAAATAAGATCTTTTCCATTCCATCGCCTGTCCAGAAAAATTTTACCTGGTGGAGCTTTTCCATGGGTAGAAAATGGAATGGAATGAATGCCATTCCATTCCAAATGGAATGAAAACCATTCCATTCCATCGTTTGTCTCGATCTGTTACACCTGAAGCTATTCCATGAGTAGTAAATTGAATGGAATGAATTTCATTCAATTCAATAGTTTGGCAACAAAAAGTCCACCTATAGCTCGCTTATTTTATTTAGTAGTAAAAAATAGAATCGATAGATATGTCCTGGTATCCTGTGACTAAACCTCTCTGATTAGTAAAAAAAAGAATGGAATAGGAGGTAAGGGATATCATTCCATTCCAGAAAGGTAGTGGAATAAATTCCATTCTTCCACTCGATCCCATTCTTTCTTCTGGCTGGAAAATTTCCATCTGGAGCTTTGTGAATAAGAAACTAAATGAAATAAAATCTTTTCCATTCCATCGTCTGGTCAGAAAAATTTTACCTGGTGGAGCTCTTCCATGGGTAGAAAATGGAATGGAAAAACCATTCCATTTC
The DNA here is from genome assembly GCA_037576405.1 of Campoplex capitator. NCBI lineage: Eukaryota > Metazoa > Arthropoda > Insecta > Hymenoptera > Ichneumonidae > Campoplex > Campoplex capitator. The sequence continues at coordinate 4,450 of JARBWI010000158.1, forward strand.
CTCCGTTTGTCTCGATCTATTACACCTGAAGCTATTTCATGAGTAGTAAATGGAATGGAATGAAATTCATTCAGTTCAATAGTTTGGCAACAAAAATTCCACCTATAGCTCGCTGATTTTATTTAGTAGGAAAAATCAGAATCGATAGATATGTCCTGGTATCCTGTGACTAAACCTCTCTGATTAGTAAAAAAAAGAATAGTAAAAAAAAGAATAGAATAGGAGGTAAGGGATATCATTCCATTCCAGAAAGGTAGTGGAATAAATTCCATTCTTCCACTCGATCCCATTCTTTCTTCTGGCTAGAAAAGTTTTATCTAGAGCTTTGTGAATAAGAAACTAAATGAAATAAGATCTTTTCCATTCCATCGTCTGGTCAGAAAAATTTTACCTGGTGGAGCTCTTCCATGGGTAGAAAATGGAATGGAATGAATGCCATTCCATTCCAAATGGAATGAAAACCATTCCATTCCATCATTTGTCTCGATCTATTACACCTGAAGCTATTTCATGAGTAGTAAATGGAATGGAATGAATTTCCTTCAGTTCAATAGTTTGGCAACAAAAATTTCACCTATAGCTCGCTTATTTTATTTAGTAGTAAAAAATAGAATCGATAGATATGTCCTGGTATCCTCTGAATAAACCTCTCTGATTAGTAAAAAATAGAATGGAAGAAAAGGTAAAGGAAATCATTCCATTCCAGAAAGGTATTGGAATAAATTCCATTCTTCCACTCGCCACCATTCTTTCGTCTGGCTAGAAAAGTTTTATCCGGGGCTTTTTGATTAAGAAATGAAATGAAATAAGATCTTTTCCATTCCATCGTCTGGCCAGAAAAATTTTACCTGGTGGAGCTCTTCCATGGGTAGAAAATGGAATGGAATGAATGCCATTCCATTCCAAATGGAAGTGAAGACCATTCCATTCCATTGTTTGTCTCGATCTATTACACCTGAAGCTATTTCATGAGTAGTAAATGGAATGGAATGAATTTCATTCAGTTCAATAGTTTGGCAACAAAAATTCCAACTATAGCTCGCTAATTTTATTTAGTAGTAAAAAATAGAATCGATAGATATGTCCTGGTATCCTCTGAATAAACCTCTCTGATTAGTAAAAAATAGAATGGAAGAAAAGGTAAAGGAAATCATTCCATTCCAGAAAGGTATTGGAATAAATTCCATTCTTCCACTCGATACCAATCTTTCGTCTGGCTAGAAAATTTTCATCTGGAGCTTTGTGAATAAGAAACTAAATGAAATAAGATCTTTTCCATTCCATCGTCTGGCCAGAAAAATTTTACCTGGTGGAGCTCTTCCATGGGTAGAAAATGGAATGGAATGAATGCCATTCCATTCCAAGTGGAATGAAAACCATTTCATTCCATCGTTTGTCTCGATCTATTACACCTGAAGCTATTTCATGAGTAGTAAATGGAATGGAATGAATTTCATTCAGTTCAATAGTTTGGCAACGAAAATTCCACCTATAGCTCGCTAATTTTATTTAGTAGTAAAAAATAGAATCGATAGATATGTCCTGGTATCCTGTGACGAAACCTCTCTGATTAGTAAAAAAAAGAATGGAATAGGAGGTAAGGGATATCATTCCATTCCAGAAAGGTAGTGGAATAAATTCCATTCTTCCACTCGATACCATTCTTTCGTCTGGCTAGAAAATTTCCATCTGGAGCTTTGTGAATAAGAAACTAAATGAAATAAGATCTTTTCCATTCCATCGTCTGGCCTGAAAAATTTTACCTGGTGGAGCTCTTCCATGGGTATAAAACGGAATGGAATGAATGCCATTCCATTCCAAATGGAATGAAAACCATTCCATTCCATCGTTTGTCTCGATCTATTACACCTGAAGCTATTTCATGAGTAGTAAATAGAATGGGATGAATTTCATTCAATTCAATAGTTTGGCACGAAAAATTTCCACCTATAGCTCGCTTATTTTATTTAGTAGTAAAAAATAGAATGGATAGATATGTCCTGGTATCCTCTGAATAAACCTCTCTGATTAGTAAAAAATAGAATGGAAGAAAAGGTAAAGGAAATCATTCCATTCCGGAAAGGTAGTGGAATAAATTCCATTCTTCCACTCGATCCCATTCTTTCTTCTGGCTGGAAAAGTTTTATCTGGAGCTTTGTGAATAAGAAATTGAATGAAATAAGATCTTTTCCATTCCATCGTGTGGCCAGAAGAATTTTACTTAGTGGTGCTCTTCCATGGGTAGAAAATGGAATAAATTCCATTCTTCCACTCGATCCCATTCTTTCGTCTAGCTAAAAAAGTTTTATCTCGAGCTGTTTGAATAAGAAATGACATGAAATGAGACCTTTTCCTATCCGTCGTCTGGCCCGAAAAATTTTACCTGGTGGAGCTCTTCCATTGGTTGAAAATGGAATGGAATGAATACCATTCTATTCCAAATGGAATGAAAACCATTCCATTCCATCGTTTGTCTCGATCTATTAAACCTGAAGCTATTTCATGAGTAGTAAATGGAATGGAATGAATTTCACTTAATTTAATAGTTTGGCAAGAAAAGTTACACCTATAGCTCGCTTATTTTATTTAGTAGTAAAAAATATAATGGATAGATTTGTCTTGGTATCCTCTGAATAAACCTCTCTGATTAGTAAAAAATAGGGTGGAAGAAAAAGTAAAGGAAATCATTCCATTCCAGAAAGGTATTGGAATAAATTCCATTCTTCCACTCGATAACATTATTTCGTCAGGCTAGAAAAGTTTTATCCGGGGCTTTTTGATTAAGAAATGAAATGAAATAAGATCTTTTCCATTCCATCGTCTGGCCAGAAAAATTTTACCTATTGGAGCTCTTCCATGGGTAGAAAATGGAATGGAATGAATACCATTCCATTCCAAATGGAAAGAAAACCATTCCATTCCAAATGGAATGAAAACCATTCCATTCCAAATGGATCGAAAACCATTAAATTCCATCGTTTGTCTCGATCTATCACACCTGAAGCTATTTCGTGAGTAGTAATTGGAATGGAATAAATTTCATTCAATTCTATAGTTTGGCAAGAAAAATTCCACCTATAGCTCGCTTATTTCATTTAGTAGTAAAAAATAGAATGGATAGATATGTCCTGGTATCCTCTGAATAAACGTCTCTGATAAGTAAAAAATAGAATGGAAAAAAGGTAAAGGAAATCATTCCATTCCAGAAAGGTATTGGAATAAATTCCATTCTATTCCAGAAAGGTAGTGGAATAAATTCCATTCTTCCACTCGATCCCATTCTTTCGTCTGGCTAGAAAAGTTTTATCCGGGGCTTTTTGATTAAGAAATGAAATGAAATAAGATCTTTTCCATTCCATCGTCTGGCCAGAAAAATTTTACCTGGTGGAGCTCTTCCATGGGTAGAAAATGGAATGGAATGACTGCCATTCCATTCCAAATGGAATGAAAACCATTCCATTCCATCGTTCGTCTCGATCTATTACACCTGAACCTATTTCATGAGTAGTAAGTGGAATGGAATGAATTTCATTCAGTTCAATAGTTTGGCAACAAAAATTCCACCTATAGCTCGCTAATTTATGTTAGTAGTAAAAAATAGAATCAATAGATATGTCCTGGTATCCTGTGACTAAACCTCTCTGATTACTAAAAAGTAAAAAGGAAGAAAAGGTAAAGGATATCATTCCATTCCAGAAAGGTAGTGGAATAAATTCCATTCTTCCACTCGATCCCATTCTTTCTTCTGGCTAGAAAATTTTCATCTAGAGCTTTGTGAATAAGAAACTAAATGAAATAAGATCTTTTCCATTCCATCGTCTGGTCAGAAAAATTTTACCTGGTGGAGCTCTTCCATGGGTAGAAAATGGAATGGGATGAATAACATTCCGTTCCAAATGGAATGAAAACCATTCCATTCCATCATTTGTCCCGATCTATTACACCTGAAGCTTTTTTATGAGTAGTAAATGGAATGGAATGAATTTCCTCCACTTCAATAGTTTGGCAAGAAAAATTTCACCTATAGCTCGCTTATTTTATTTAGTAGTAAAAAATAGAATCGATAGATATGTCCTGGCATCCTCTGAATGAACCTCTCTGATTAGTAAAAAATAGAATGGAAGAAAAGGTAAAGGAAATCATTCCATTCCAGGAAGGTATTGGAATGAATTCCATTCTTCCACTCGCCACCATTCTTTCGTCTGGCTAGAAAAGTTTTATCCGGGGCTTTTTGATTAAGAAATGAAATGAAATAAGATCTTTTCCATTCCATCATCTGGCCAGAAAAATTTTACCTGGTGGAGCTCTTCCATGGGTAGAAAATGGAATGGAATGAATGCCATTCCATTCCAAATGAAGTGAAGACCATTCCATTCCATTGTTTGTCTCGATCTATTACACCTGAAGCTATTTCATGAGTAGTAAATGGAATGGAATGAATTTCATTCGGTTCAATAGTTTGGCAACAAAAATTCCAACTATAGCTCGCTAATTTTATTTAGTAGTAAAAAATAGAATCGATAGATATGTCCTGGTATCCTCTGAATAAACCTCTCTGATTAGTAAAAAATAGAATGGAAGAAAACGTAAAGGAAATCATTCCATTCCAGAAAGGTATTGGAATAAATTCCATTCTTCCACTCGATACCAATCTTTCGTCTGGCTAGAAAATTTTCATCTGGAGCTTTGTGAATAAGAAACTAAATGAAATAAGATCTTTTCCATTCCATCGTCTGGCCAGAAAAATTTTACCTGGTGGAGCTCTTCCATGGGTAGAAAATGGAATGGAATGAATGCCATTCCATTCCAAGTGGAATGAATACCATTTCATTCCATCGTTTGTCTCGATCTATTACACCTGAAGCTTTTTCATGAGTAGTATATGGAATGGAATGAATTTCATTCAGTTCAATAGTTTGGCAACGAAAATTCCACCTATAGCTCGCTAATTTTATTTAGTAGTAAAAAATAGAATCGATAGATATGTCCTGGTATCCTGTGACGAAACCTCTCTGATTAGTAAAAAAAAGAATGGAATAGGAGGTAAGGGATATCATTCCATTCCAGAAAGTTAGTGGAATAAATTCCATTCTTCCACTCGATACCATTCTTTCGTCTGGCTAGAAAATTTTCATCTGGAGCTTTGTGAATAAGAAACTAAATGAAATAAGATCTTTTCCATTCCATCGTCTGGCCAGAAAAATTTTACCTGGTGGAGCTCTTCCATGGGTAGAAAATGGAATGGAATGAATGCCATTCCATTCCAAGTGGAATGAATACCATTTCATTCCATCGTTTGTCTCGATCTATTACACCTGAAGCTTTTTCATGAGTAGTATATGGAATGGAATGAATTTCATTCAGTTCAATAGTTTGGCAACGAAAATTCCACCTATAGCTCGCTAATTTTATTTAGTAGTAAAAAATAGAATCGATAGATATGTCCTGGTATCCTGTGACGAAACCTCTCTGATTAGTAAAAAAAAGAATGGAATAGGAGGTAAGGGATATCATTCCATTCCAGAAAGTTAGTGGAATAAATTCCATTCTTCCACTCGATACCATTCTTTCGTCTGGCTAGAAAATTTTCATCTGGAGCTTTGTGAATAAGAAACTACATGAAATGAGATCTTTTCCATTCCATCGTCTGGCCAGAAAAATTTTACCTAGTGGAGCTCTTCCATGGGCATAAAACGGAATGGAATGAATGCCATTCCATTCCAAATGGAATTAAAACTATTCCATTCCATCGTTTGGCTCGATCTATTACACCTGAAGCTATTTCATGAGTAGTAAATAGAATGGGATGAATTTCATTCAATTTAATAGTTTGGCAAGAAAATTTCCACCTATAGTTCGCTCATTTTATTTAGTAGTAAAAAATAGAATGGATAGATATGTCCTGGTATCCTCTGAATAAACGTCTCTGATTAGTAAAACATAGAATGGAAGAAAAGGTAAAGGAAATCATTCCATTCCGGAAAGGTAGTGGAATAAATTCCATTCTTCCACTCGATCCCATTCTTTCTTCTGGCTGGAAAAGTTTTATCTGGAGCTTTGTGAATAAGAAATTGAATGAAATAAGATCTTTTCCATTCCATCGTGTGGCCAGAAGAATTTTACTTAGTGGAGCTCTTCCATGGGTAGAAAATGGAATAAATTCCATTCTTCCACTCGATCCCATTCTTTCGTCTAGCTAAAAAAGTTTTATCTCGAGCTGTTTGAATAAGAAATGACATGAAATGAGACCTTTTCCTATCCGTCGTCTGGCCAGAAAAATTTTACCTGGTGGAGCTCTTCCATTGGTTGAAAATGGAATGGAATGAATACCATTCTATTCCAAATGGAATGAAAACCATTCCATTCCATCGTTTGTCTCGATCTATTAAACCTGAAGCTATTTCATGAGTAGTAAATGGAATGGAATGAATTTCACTTAATTTAATAGTTTGGCAAGAAAAGTTACACCTATAGCTCGCTTATTTTATTTAGTAGTAAAAAATATAATGGATAGATATGTCTTGGTATCCTCTGAATAAACCTCTCTGATTAGTAAAAAATAGGGTGGAAGAAAAAGTAAAGGAAATCATTCCATTCCAGAAAGGTATTGGAATAAATTCCATTCTTCCACTCGATAACATTATTTCGTCAGGCTAGAAAAGTTTTATCCGGGGCTTTTTGATTAAGAAATGAAATGAAATAAGATCTTTTCCATTCCATCGTCTGGCCAGAAAAATTTTACCTATTGGAGCTCTTCCATGGGTAGAAAATGGAATGGAATGAATACCATTCCATTCCAAATGGAAAGAAAACCATTCCATTCCAAATGGAATGAAAACCATTCCATTCCAAACGGATCGAAAACCATTAAATTCCATCGTTTGTCTCGATCTATTACACCTGAAGCTATTTCGTGAGTAGTAATTGGAATGGAATAAATTTCATTCAATTCAATAGTTTGGCAAGAAAAATTCCACCTATAGCTCGCTTATTTCATTTAGTAGTAAAAAATAGAATGGATAGATATGTCCTGGTATCCTCTGTATAAACGTCTCTGATAAGTAAAAAATAGAATGGAAAAAAGGTAAAGGAAATCATTCCATTCCAGAAAGGTATTGGAATAAATTCCATTCCATTCCAGAAAGGTAGTGGAATAAATTCCATTCTTCCACTCGATCATATTCTTTCGTCTGGCTAGAAAAGTTTTATCCGGGGCTTTTTGATTAAGAAATGAAATGAAATAAGATCTTTTCCATTCCATCGTCTGGCCAGAAAAATTTTACCTGGTGGAGCTCTTCCATGGGTAGAAAATGGAATGGAATGACTGCCATTCCATTCCAAATGGAATGAAAACCATTCCATTCCATCGTTCGTCTCGATCTATTACACCTGAAGCTATTTCATGAGTAGTAAATGGGATGGAATGAATTTCATTCAGTTCAATAGTTTGGCAACAAAAATTCCACCTATAGCTCGCTAATTTATGTTAGTAGTAAAAAATAGAATCAATAGATATGTCCTGGTATCCTGTGACTAAACCTCTCTGATTACTAAAAAGTAAAAAGGAAGAAAAGGTAAAGGATATCATTCCATTCCAGAAAGGTAGTGGAATAAATTCCATTCTTCCACTCGATCCCATTCTTTCTTCTGGCTGGAAAATTTTCATCTGTAGCTTTGTGAATAAGAAACTAAATGAAATAAGATCTTTTCCATTCCATCGTCTGGCCAGAAAAATTCTACCTGGTGGAGCTCTTCCATGGGTAGAAAATGGAATGGAATGAATGCCATTCCATTCCAAATGGAATGAAGACCATTCCATTCCATCGTTTGTCTCGATCTATTAGACCTGAAGCTATTTCATGAGTAGTAAATGGAATGGAATGAATACCAGCCCATTCCAAATGGAATGAAAACCGATCCATTCCATCGTTTGTCTCGATCTATTACACCTGAAGCTATTCCATGAGTAGTAAATGCGATGGGATGAATTTAGTTCAATTCAATAGTTTGGCAAGAAAATTTCCATCTATAGCTCGCTTATTTTATTTTAGTAGTAAAAAATAGAATGAAAAGATATGTACTGGTATCCTCTGAATAAACCTCTCTGATTAGTGAAAAAAAGAATTGAAGAGTAGGTAAAGGATATCATTCCATTCCAGAATAGAAGTGGAATAAATTCCATTCTTCCACTCGATCCCATTCTTTCGTCTGGCTGGAAAAAATTTATCTGGAGCTTTTTGAATAAGCAATAAAATGACATAAGATCTATTTCGTTCCATCGTCTGGCCAAAAAAATGTTACCTTGTGGAGCTCTTCCATGGGTAGAAAATGGAATGGAATGAATACCAGCCCATTCCAAATGGAATAAAAACCATTCCATTCTATCGTTCGTCTCGATCTATTATACCCGAAGCTGTTCCATGAGTAGTAAATGCAATGGGATGAATTTAGTTCAATCAAGAGACTCGGCAGAGTCTCGGGACAAGTACATTGACAGCCCTGTCGTCTGCTGGCCCGAGCTCGCCGAGACTCTACTTTCTCGAAACAAAACTTTCCGCGGTGGTGGGGGTAAAATTGGCATGTCATTTTATTGAATTACGAAGCACAGAAGCAATTGAGGAACTCAAAAATTGAACTTTTAGCTAATTAAGAAATTCTCTTTCGATTGCGCCCAAAATCAGCATGATCGGTCGCGTAATTGCTGAGAAAAAACTTTGCACGGGCTCAAGATTATGCAAAAGTTACCAACACATTCAAGAATTTGACGTGTCTGTATACAACACCATGATAGGCCTCATCGCACGCCTCAAGACACATTTTCATCAAAGTCAGTCTCCAGTGACAGCTGGAGAGAGAGAGAGAGAGAGAGAGCAATGACTACTACGTTCACACGGAACTCTTATTCCGGATTAATTAATCGGGTTTATTATGCCCGATATATATGTATATACACCCCATTATAACCAAATCGGAATAAGAGTGCCGTGTAAGCGACGTCTACACAGTGAAACGGTTATTAACGGAGTTTTGACATAATCAAGTGCAGAACGTCCGAAAAATTTCGATTAATGGATTTAATAAAAATATTCAACGGAGATTCTGAGTGAAGTTCTGTAATGATAAAGTGCGAGATTAGCGAGTAAATTGGATAAATTGTGAAAAATAATGATCTCAGTATAAACTTTTGAACAGACTGTTAAGCATTTTTTTTTGTGATCCTGTATATTCAAATCTCGCAGTGAACATATTCATCTACAAAATATAAAAATGCAAAATAAAATCAACAGTTATGGGTTATATTCACAAGCTAAAAGTGCGGATTGTAATTATATACAGTCTCCATAGGAGTTTATATGAACCAAAATATTTAAGAACTTTAGAAAAAAGAAGTGATATAATCGCAAAAATCCCCTCACGGGGAAAAAAACGTGGACAAGTACATTGGTGGTCCTTTGTTTCCCTATGATATTAAAAGAATCCAAAACGCCGCTTAGAAGAATTCAAAAAAAGTTACAAAATAAGTTGAGATCTGTTGAAATATACGTGGCCAAATACGGGAAGCTTTACTGCGTTTCAATAAATTTCCAAAGACGGTTTGATGTTTATAGAAAAAATAATCAAGTTTAGAAATTCAACTATGTCACCAAAAAAATTGCAAACGCAAAAAAATAAGATCGTAAAAAAATTCTGAACGAAGTACTTGGCGAGGATTTTTCCATGAAATAAGCGTAGTGTATAGATCATGATCAAGAATTCGCCAAGTACTTCGTTCAGAATTTTTTTACGATCTTATTTTTTTACGTTTGCAATTTGGTTGGTGACATAGTTGAATTTCTAAACTTGATTATTTTTTCTATAAACATCAAACCGTCTTTGGAAATTTATTGAAACGCAGTAAAGCTTCCCGTATTTGGCCACGTATATTTCAACAGATCTCAACTTATTTTGTAACTTTTTTGAATTCTTCTAAGCGGCGTTTTGGATTCTTTTAATATCATAGGGAAACAAGGGACCACCAATGTACTTGTCCACGTTTTTTTCCCCGCGAGGGGATTTTTGCGATTTTTTATTTTATGAGTAAAAAATAGAATGGATAGAAATGTACTGGTATCCATTCCATTCTCCCATTCAATAAGATTACATCGTCTGGCTCGAAATATTTCACCTGAAGCTATTCCATGAGTAAGAAATGAAATGGCATAAAATGAATTCTATTCCATTTCATCGTCCGGTCTAAAATTTTATACCTTACGCTCTTTCCCAAGTACAACATCAATTCCATTTCATAACTCATGGAAAAGCTTGCTGTAAAATATTTCGGGCTGGATCTACTCCGACCCGAACGTCGATGGACTGGAATGGAATTCGTTTTATTCCATTTTTTACACATGGAAGAAATTAATGTGAAAATTTTCAGGCCACACAATAAAATGGAATTCTTTCCTTTCTATTTTTTCTGTCGATTGCAACGTCTGGCTCAAAGTTTTTTACCCGAAGCTATTTCATAACTAAAAACTGGAATGAAAGGAAATGAATTCCATCCAGGTTCATCGTGAGGCATGAAAAATTGAACCTATAGCTCTCTGACAAGTGAAAAATATAATCGAGAGGAAGGTGGAGGAATACAGTCCGTTTCAATCTTCCATTCGCATCCATTCCCCTATTCCATTTGATTCCATCGTCTGGCGAAAAATATTTTACCTGAAGCTATTTTATGAGTAAAAATTTAGATGGAATGGAGAGTAACCATTCCAACCCTTTATTGTGATCCTTTGTTAGGGGTAAAAATTGAAATGAAATAAAGTCCATTCAAGTCCATCGTTTCACACGGAAAATCTCACCTAAACCTCTCTGATTAGTAAAAACTAGAAAAAAAATAGAAAGAAAAAAAAGAAAAAAAAATAAAATGAAAAAGAAAAAAAAAAGAAAAAGAGAAAAAGAAAAATGGAATGAATACCATTCCATTCCAAATGGAATGAAAACTATCCCATTCGATCGTTTGTCTCGATCTATTACACCTGAAGCTAATTCATGAGTAGTAAATGGAATACGATGAATTTAATTCAATTCAATAGTTTGGCAAAAAAAATTCCACCTATAGCTCGCTTATTTTATCTCTGTAGTAAAAAACAGAATTGAAAGATATCTACTGGTATCCTCTGAATAAACCTCTCTGATTAGTAAATTAGTAAAGAAAATAATGGGAGAGTAGGTAAAGGATATCATTCCATTCCACAAAGGAAGTGGAATAAATTCCATTCTTCCACTCGATCCCCTTCTTTCTTCTGGCTGGAAAATCTTTATCTGGAGCTTTGTTAATAAGAAATTGAATGAAATAAGATCTTTTCCATTCCATCGTCTGGCCAGAAAAATTTTACTTTGTCGAGCTCTTCCATGAGTAGAAAATGAAATGGAATGAATAGCATTCCATTCCAAATAGGATGAATACCATTCCATTCCAAATGGAATGACTACCATTTATAGTTTAGTAAGAAAAAATTTCACCTATAGCATTCTTAATTCATTTTGTGAGTTGAAAATAGAGTGGAAAGAAATGAACTGGTATCCCCTAAATTAACCTCTCTGAATAGTAAAAAATAGAATGGATGAGGATGTAAAAAGAATCATTCCATTCCAGAAAAGTGGAGGAATAAATTCCATTCTTCCACTCGAACCCATTCTTTCGTCTGGCTGGAAAAATTTTATCTAGAGCTTTGTGAATAAGAAATTAAATGACATAAGATCTATTCCGTGACATCGTCTGGCCAGAAAAATTTAATCTGGTAGAGCTCTTTCATGGGTAGAAAATGGAATGGAATGATTACCATTCCATTCTGAATGGAATGAATACCATTCCATTCCAAATGCTATGAATACCATTCCATCCCAAAAGGAATGAATACCATTCCATTCCAAATGACTACCATTCATAGTTTCGTAAGAAAAATTACACCTATAGCATTCTTATTTCATTTTATGAGTTAAAAATAGAGTGGAAAGGAATGGACTAGTATCCCCTGAATAAACTTCTCTGATCAGTAGCAAATAGAATGGATGACGAGGTTAAGGAAATCATTCCATTCCAGAATAGAAGTGGAGGAATAAATTCCATTAATCCACTCGATCCCATTCTTTCGTATGTCTGGAAAAAATTTATCTGGAGCTTTTTGAATGAGCAATGAAATGAAATAAGATGTATTCTGTTCCATCGTCTGGCCAGAAAAATTTTATCTGGTAGAGCTCTTTCATGGGTAGAAAATGGAATGGAATACCATTCCATTCTGAATGGAATGAATTCCATTCCATTCTAAATGGAATGAAAAGCATTCCATTCTAAATGGAATGAAAAGCATTCCATTCCATCGCTTGTCTCGATCTTTTACACCCGAAACTATTTCATGATTAGTAAATGGAATGGAATGAATTTCATTCAATTCAATAGATTGGCATAAAAAATTTCACCAGTAGCTTTATTATTTTATTTTATGAGTTAAAAATGGAATGGAAAGAAACGTACTGGTATCCATTCCATTCTTCCATTCAATTACATTACATCATCTGGCTTGAAATATTTTACCTGAAGCAATCCCATGAGTAAGAAATGACATGGCATAAAATGAATTATATTCCACTCCATCGTCCGGTCTAAAATTTTTGACCTCAATCTCTTTCTTAAATATAACATCCATTCCATGTCATAACTCATGGAAACGCTTGCTGTCGAATATTTCGGGCTGGATCCACTCCGACCCGAACGACGATGGACTGGAATGGCATTTATTCCATTCCATTTTTTACTCATGAAAGAAATTAATGTAAAAGTTTTCGGGCCACACAATAAAATGGAATTCTTCCCATTCTATTTTCCCTGTCGATTGCAACGTTTCGCTCGAAGGTTTTTACCCGAAGCTATTTCATAACTAAAAAATGGAATGAGAGGGAATGAATTCCATCCAGGTCCATCGTGTGGCATGAAAAATTAATCCTATAGCTCTCTGATAAGTAAAAAATAGAATGGAAAGGAAAGTGGAGGAATACAGGTCATTCCAATCTTCCATTCGCATCCCTTCCCCTATTCCATACGATTCCATCGTCTGGCGCAAAATATTTTACCTGGAGCTATTTCATGAGTAAAAATTTAAATGGAATGGAAAGGAACCATTTCAACCCCTTGTTTGACACCCTTTGATTGGGGTAAAAATTGAAATGAAATGAATTTCATTCAGATCCACCGTTTCACACGAAAAGTCTCACCTAAACCTCTCTGATTAGTGAAAAATAGAATGAAAAAGCAAGAGAAGAAAATCATTCCATTCTAGAACGGTAGTGGAATAAATTGGATTAATTCACCCGATTCCATTCTTTCGTCTGCCTGGAAAAAAATTATCTGGAGCTTTTTGAATAAACAATGAAATAAAATAAGATTTATTCTGTTCCATCTTCTGGCCAGAAAAAATTTACCCGGTGGAGCTCTTTCATGGGTGGAAAATGGAATGGAATGAATACCATTCCATTTCTAATGGAATGAAAACCATTCCATTCCATCGTTTGTCTCGATCCACTAATCCACTACACCTAAAGCTATTTCATGAGGAATGAATGGAATGGAATGAGATTAATTCAATTCAATAGTTTGGCAAGAAATAACTCACCTATAGCTCGCTTATTTTATTTTAGTAGTAAAAAATAGAACGGAAAGATATGTACTAGTTTCCTCTAAATAACCTCCCTGATTAGCGAAAAAAAGTATGGAAAAGTAGGTAAAGGATATCATTACATTCCAGAAAGGAAGTGGAATGAATTCTATTCTTCCACTCGACCCCATTCTCTGTTCTGGCTGGAAAAATTTCACCTGGTCGAGCTCCTTTATGAGTAGAAAATGAAATTGAATGAATACCATTCCATTCTAAATGGAATGACTACCATTCATAGTTTAGTAAGAAAAATTTCACCTATAGAATTCTCAATTCATTTCATGAGTTGAATATAGCGTGGAAAAAAATGTACTGGTAACTCCTGTATAAATCTCTCTGATTAGTAATAAATAGAATGGATGAGGAGGTAAAGGAAATCATTCCATTCCAGAAAAGTGGAGGAAGCAATTCCATTCTTCCACACGATCTCATTCTTTCGTCTGACTAAAAAAGTTTTATCTCGAGCTGTTTGAATAAGAAATGACATGAAATGAGACCTTTTCCTATCCGTCGTCTGGCCAGAAAAATTTTACCTGGTGGAGCTCTTCCATGGGTTGAAAATGGAATGGAATGAATACCATTCCATCAGGGCTCAAACCGCCAGCTCAAATCACATTTATATCGAAGCTTTCTCGTTGAATTCTTACATTTCAGATCCGATGAGGATCGCAAGGAGAAGCACAGGGAAAGAGAACGCGAGAGAAAACGATCGCGAGATCGAGGTGAACGCGACTCGCATCGTGACAAAGATATAGAGAGAGAGACCGACACTTCAGGAGATCGACGAGTCGCGACAGAAATCGGAGACAGCAGCAGAGAAAGATCTCATCGTAGCAAAGATCATCATCGGGAAAGAGACAGATATCGAGATCGGTGGGTATTTTTTAAAACATCAATTTTCAGAATTAAAAAAAAAAGAGGTATTGAAGTCTACATCGTTAAAAAAACATCGGAGACTTTCTATGTTGTTGAATGAATTTTTGCCCTTAAATTTGAACCATTTCTTACGCATTATTCTAAATCTCATTGTTCACGAACTGTGTTTTCCTTTTTAAAAATTTCTTAATCGTATATTTTTTGTTAGCGTACAACGTACATATTTTTTCAAAGAGCAGAATGGAAATATTACAATTCTGAAAATTTTCATATTTTCATATTCGCAGCTCATCTATAAAATCACAAAAAAATCCATATTTCTTGCCTTAAAAGTCATGAAATTAAATTCTTTGTCAAAATTAGACACCCTGTTCTTGAATCTTAGTGGATTCTGCTGTCTTAGTGGAAACTTAGTGGAAGCTGAAGTCTCACGCTCTATTTAAATAATTTTAGAGCCATTTCCATTTATTCCAAACATGAATGTTCTATGAAATTGAAAAAAAAAAAAAAAAAAAAAAAAAACTAAAATGATGATCAGCGAAATAGACCATGATTTTCACTTTTTTCCATGCTTCCATTTATATTTTTAAAAAATTTGCATTCCTATAGATATTTCCATTCTAACGACGTTCATTTTTGCACATTTCTAACGATGAGAACTCAAAAATTTATTTCCGTTTTTCAGACGTAATTCCGATCACACGAGACAATTCAATCATCCGGGCGACGCGAACTACAAGATTCCTGACACGCGATCGAAATCTCCTTATGGCATGAGATGTTATCGAAAAAGTCCGCAACACAAATGAGACTTTAAACATACGAAATCGGGCACCGAACAATCGTCGGCTGAGGAATCCGTTGATGAATCTGAGTACGAGTCATTTCATTAAGGCTATACAGAAACAATTTGGACAGTATCAGCAATTTCGAAGGTACTGGCGACGGCGAAAATGATTAATAACTGTAGATTGTTATAACCATTGTTTATAACAAATTCATTTCATATCTATCATTTTTTAATAAATTTCACTTATTCAATTCAGGCGATCAAAGAAAATAATTTTGTGATAAAAATGAAAAACAAACTATTAATTGTTATTCAATAAATTGTATGCGTCTATCAAGCAGTTATTCATTCTTCTATTTATTGCTCAAACATAAAAAGTGCGTGAACGTTTAAATGAAGAATTCTGATGATTACGAAACGGAACAAGATGAAAAAAATATTTAAAAAACGATTATTAAACATAAAATTCAAATGTCTGAATTAAATTTTTTTCAGCCTTACGGGAGTGGCGAATCATTTTTGTATTTTTTAAAAATCCAATCTACATAAGTCTACATTTTTATAATTCAATTAGTTCAGTAGCTCAGGAGTTGACACTTTTTCAATCATTCGAAATACACTCAATGTTTCATTGGACAAAAATTTTTCCTTTCGAATTTCAAATTTATTTTTGCTCCAGGCAATTTTATTGCTACATTATTTCATGTTTCTAATTAAAAAAAATAAAATACCATTTGCTAGATACGGCAAAATTTTCTGTCTTCATTTCTTTTTATTTGCTCCAGGCAATCATTTTTCCAATCATTGAATTCATAATGAAATAACGCTAAGTTGGACGGAATCGCTCCATTTCAAATGAAATTGTAAAATAACACAACTCACTTTCATGCCTAATCGATGAATCATTAGTTTTTTTTTCTTTTTCATTTCTCTTATTCCTAGTTATTATTAGTAATCGTTTTTGAGTTTTAGTTGGTAAATAAATTAAAGAAATACTATTCCCATTAATTCGGGTATAATTGATTCGTGTAGAAGAGATTTCGTAAAAGTAATAAAAATTATTCTGTTAATTAATATACGATACAGCTTCATGGGTCAGCTTCAAGTCTGAAAAAAGAGAAAGTAAGCACGATTAGGTTTTTCAAATAACATTATTGAGTAACATATTATTCATCCATTTATTTACCTGGCTCTTTTAGTGTGGTCTTTGTTGTCAGCTTTATTCTCGTTAGTGATATCGGTGGATAATTTTTTGGCATTGGCCTGAATAAATAAATGGTTGATTATTGTTCTGGACAGTTTGAATCAAATTATTTTCATTGAATTGTGAAAACTGTAAATCCGCTTGAAATACTCACATCTGCTTCATTCCGATTTTTACAGAACTCAGGATTGCAGTTACAGTTGGAACAACTTGTTTCATTTTTTCGACACGTACACAAGCGTGTTGAACACTGGCTTTTGCACGAACATTTGATTATTCCGTCGAACGAACGTTTCTCTCCAGCAACCGATTCGACGCTTCGATTTTTCGAAAAGCGCTGAAAAATTAGAAAAGAAAGTAGAAGAAAAAAATACAATTCGTTAATATCGACGTATTTTGCATATTATTCCATCGTATTTATTTACTCACTGCTTTTTGGATACGTCTGTAAAGAGGAGTTTTCTCCCAATCGGGGTCATTCGCATCTTCGATCTCGCTGAAACTGTCATCGGTAATATGGAAATACGAATTGTCAAAGTCTTGTGGATCGGACATGTGCTGCATTTGTTGTGCAGCATTGGGTTTTTTATTGCGATTTTTCTTTACTGGCGAAGTCTCAGTCATCGAGAGCTGAAATGGCAGAAAAAAATCGTTAAAGGCTTTTCAAGTAACCGGAAATCGTGAATTTATTCCGATTAGTTTTCCTTACCTTATCCTCGAGATCTTCGCACTTTTCTTTGTACAACTCCAATTCTTCCTCCAGTTCCTTGATTCTTTCTTGAGGCTGTTGGCGAAGTTCGTACTGACGATTTTTCAATAAAGCTGAGTCATATTTTTCCTGCAATTCGTAAAATTTCAGAGGCATTACAATCTACCAATATTCATCAAGTGACTTCAACGAATATATTATTTTTACCATCAATTCGGCGTATTTGTTTTCCAATTCCTGGCTCTTGACTATATTTTTTTTGTGATCGGTAGCGATCGTTTCGAACAACGATTCAACAACTGTTTTCGCATCACCCATCGACTGGATATTATTGAGACGAGCCGTGCTACGATTTTCTGAAATTATTCAGAACAAAGATCTCGATAATCGAATTCGTATTCGATTTATATAAACAGCATAATAACAATAAATAAATATAATTCAAGATTGACGCAAATAAAAATTTATGAAATAAAAAACTATTTCATTTTCAATTTCTGCTTTTTTTTTACCTTGGTCCGATTCCATGATTTCCCGTTGGAGATCTGCGATTTGAGCGTTACGCAGATCGAGATATTCTTTGAGCTGAGCGATTTGGTTCGATGACGTAGGGCTCCCCGACGACGTGGTTTTCAACGTTTCCAGTTCTTTTGACAAGACAGCTCGATCTTGAATCATTTTTTCGAGAGAAGCTTCCGCGTCGATCGTGCTTGTGAGTATGGCGTATTCGTGCTGAACCCAGTCACGCATACCGTTGCTTTTACTGTTTGCATTCTTCTCCCGTTTGCTCTGGGCTTTGCGTTGTAATTCCAAAGCGTCCTAAATTTTATTTTTACAGGATCAATGAGTACGTGCGCGTATGAGGAGTATAATCATTTCTAGAAGTTTACGAAAATGAAGTTTATTCAAAAATTCATGAAATTTTCATTTCAATTTAGATTCTGAGAGATTTGTATTTGTGTATTTCATTCGTTCAACATTTAAGTTATAAATGTTTTCTCACCCTGAGTCTTTTGTTGATAGCAATGGCTTCTTCCATCTTGCGCTTGAAAACGTTTTGTTGTTTATCGTGCTGCGTCTGTAACTTGACGATTTGATTTTGCCTCTTTCTATCCTGATCCTTGAGTTTGTAGATTTCGGGTTCGCTCTCGCGTTTCCATTTGCTGAATATTTCGGATTCTTTTCTCATTTCACGAATAAGCTTGATTCTGACTTGTTTCAGAGATTGTATTTCGGTCGAAAGGTTTTTGATTTTTTCATCAGATTTTTCTTTCTTGTTGATGATTCTCATTTGCTCAGAACATTTTCGTGATAATTCACCAATTTGTTTTTCGAGTTCCTGAACTTTTTTGCGTCTCGAAGACGCTAGTTTAGCACTGATGTTGTTCGATTGTACATTTTGCAGGGCCTGAAGCAACTCTTCCTTCTCATTTTGTAGAGTTTTCAGCTCATTTTCCATCTGTTGCAGCTCTTTTGAATGCTCGATCGTTAAAGTTGAATTTCTTAAAAGAGTCGAAATAAGTTCCTCCTTCATGGCGAGCGAGCGACTGATGTCGTTGACTTCCTGGTTTCGTTGTGCTTGACGCAAAGTGTGTTCGGCGTGTTTTTCGTCCAGGTCAGCACGAACTTCCTCGGCATCTTCGATTCGAACGGAGTCGTCGACTGATACGTGAGTCGAATCATCGTCACCGCCCGATTTGTTCAGAGAGCACATGGTCGACATCTCGTGCTGATGAATTTCTTCAGCTGTTTTTTTGTGATCGTTCAAAAAATCTAGAATTTTTTGAGAAAGTGGACCAAGAAGCGCACGCTCAGGAGACTCAGCATCCATTTTTTCAAATACTTTCTCAAATTCTTCGATTATTTTAGACATTGCAGAGGTCAGTATTTCCCGCGCTTGCTCAGCCAATTCTGCGCGCTCATGCATGTTGACTATTTCGACCAGATTGCTGTTGAGTTGTTCGGTCAGCTCTCGAAGTTTTTTCTGCAAATGTGAAATTTTTTCTTGAAGAAGATTATGCTCCGGTGGGCAAGATCCGCGAGTTCCTCCTTGGCTGAGGAGAGCTAAGCGAAGTTCTTGAATCATTCCGTTCAGCCGATTTATTTCAGCTGCTTTAGGATCTTGGTTGACGATTGGTTTGTTCTTGATTCTTCTCGCACGATCCGCATACCTCAAGGTGCTCAATGTCTCGTCCAGGTTATAATCTGCCGGACTGACGCACGCGATCATCAATGTCATCGAATTACCTCCGAGAGAATCTTGTAAAAGTCGCGTTAACTTGCTATCACGATAGCCTATGTAAGTAGCTGGTCCACCTTCGCCCAATTGCGAGATCACGTTGCCCAGTGCTAGAAGACCTTTGTTTATGTTCACACCTTCTTTGAAACGTTCTCCAGTAGCTTGCGTTTTTTTACTCCGTTCTGATCCAGCCAAATCTACCAAGTGGAATTTAGAGGTTGTCGCACTGTTTGGATCATCGTTTTTAGCCTGGAGAATGACAATCGTAAAAATGGCGTGGCTTCTACTGCTTTGAGAGTTCATCGCTGTAGCCCCTGTCGCTCGTTCGTTGGAGCCTTGAGTCAAAGCGTCGAAGGCTTCGTTCGCATTGGTCACTGGTTTTTCGGTCAATCCAACAATTTTTATTCCCTTCTTGTCGTCTTCTCTGATTTCAACGATTCTTTCATTTCTCTGTTTGTCGGCCAGTAAATCGTACAGCTGTTCTTGATACAGTTCCATGAACGACACAGTCACTTTGAAAGTGTAATCTTTCTTTGACGCGATCGTATCAAATATTTCATGGACAGCACGAGGAATTACGCCCATGACTTCTTCGCCTTTGTAATTTGTGCTCATGCTATACGTTTTGCCGCTTCCGGTTTGTCCGTATGCAAGGATTGTGACATTGTAGCCTGAAATATTTTGAGCAAAATTATATCAACTTAGAGCAAACGTAAGAAACGAGTTTAATAGAAAAACTTGCTTGATAATTTTTAGATAAATTTGAAAAAATGAAAATGCTAGTGGAAAATTAATAAAAAAAAAAAAATTTTCAACTCATTTAGTATTCTAAACAATCGAACGGTCTGATTTTGGAAAAATGTTCAATTCAAACGATGTCAATAATTTTTCAACGTTGTTATTTAAGGAAATCACTGCAAAGTTTCAGTGTTGACTGAAGTTTTTTGAAATTTTGTTCAATAGCATAGTTTAGAAATTCTAATCTGAGAAATTCAAGTTTGGAAAATACAAATTCGATAGTTGAGAGTATAGAAATTACCTTTGAAAATTTTGTTGACAGTTTTTTTAACAGCTATATTATAAAAATGATCGTGGCTTGTGTCTGGTCCGAAAACATGATTGAACGTGAATGATTTGTCACCATCACGAACTTGGACTTGTTGTTCACCAGGAACAACGTTGATACATGTTTGACAGCCACGTTCGACTTCAGTGGGCACCAGTGGTCTTATCCTCAGGGCAACTCGAACAGTATCGTCACTCATTTTCTGCTTGAAACAGACAAAGGAACATATAAACATTCTAGGATAAGTATTTAGCAACAGAATCAATTATTAATTTTATTCAACTATAAAATCAAGATTTGAAACTGAGACAGGATTTCAGAAGAACGAAGTTTTTATAAATTAAACCAAGAGGATTTATGATTATACGAGAGGATAACGATTATATGAAATTCAATATCATTGTGCTCAGCTTGTTTACACATTGATAAATACAAAAAACTGATTAATAAATAATAGTAGAATATTGGAAAAACGTGTGCGAGTGTCGAACACTCGCTGTAAGCACTTGGGCAGCAGATAAAATTGATATCGTATCCATTCCAACGGAAACTTACGATTGCAAAAGGAAAAACCAAGCGCCCACGTTTCAAATATAAAGATACTTATGAAGAAAAATGAATATATCATTTTAATAAATGACATATAATGAATAGATAATGAATATATCATTCTAATAAATGATATATTCATTTTTCTCTCGACCACGTGAAAAATGGCGACTCACCTGTTGATTCTGCTCAATTTTGGTCAGCTAACATTCGAAGTCCGAGGAAACACAGACGTTTCTGGAACTCCTTCGCGTTTTTCCGAAAAATTTTGTGGTTCAGATTGATAGTTTTTTGTATTGATCTCTGGTTCTGAATTGCAAAGAATGTTCTTGGACGTGGACACAAATAAGCCGGCTCCGAAGTAAACGACTGTGTCCGGTGCGTCCAGTGTTGTTGTTGTTGTTTGTTTCGTTCTGTGCTGGCTCCGGTCTTTTTGCTGAAAAGCTTAAGACCATACGGCCATGTTTGGGTATTTCTTTATTTGCTTGCGTCGAACTGGACCTACGATTTTTAAGGTGGATTCCGAACCACCTATTAGTAACTTTTATTGCTTGCGCCGAAGATGAGAATTCAGAAAAACACACAGTGGCAATTTTTTTATGGCGTCGGGAATCGAACCCGGACTAACTGGATGAGAGCACGCTACCACTGTGTCTGCCTCTCCCCCTTTGCGTCCAGTGTAGCGGCAACTTTTGAAATCCTCGCTTGTCTTTTGGCCGTTTCTTGTTGGGTGCGCTAAGTCGCCCCGTGGCGGGTATAGGGACCGTGCATACCAATACATTCGTATAGGTGCGTGTATACGCACCAGTATGCATATACACGACTACACAATCTCACTCTGGTGAGAGTGTGAGGTATGCACGGTCCCTATAGTGGGGAGAGCTCGCGCTCGCGCCAGGCAATCGGAAAGAGCAGGCCGAAAAACGGGATTATGCGCATGCGCGCGGCAAGACAGTAGTACTGTAGCGAGTCTCAGACACACACCTCTACCTCTACTCTTATTCTCTAAATTTGCCGGTTCTTCATTACATCAATTCTCCAAACGTTAGTTTTGCCTATTGAGCATCGAGTTTCATTAATTGTCAGTGATTAACCCCGTGTAGATTTTTTTTTTCCACGATCTCGATGAACGTTCACGCGGACGAGGTTGGGATGAACAAAAAAGTAACAACAGCCGAAAGAAGTGAAAAGGTTAGAAAAAAAAAGTACATTTTTTTCATATAAATTATCAAAGAATTTTTCTCGGGTGTTCTATGAGGTCGAGTCGGGATCGGAGCAAGCACTTGCCCCGGCAACAGATCTAATTGTAGTCACGGTTGAGTTGTATTAATCATATTGGGTGTCTTTCCCATTAATCATTGATTCATGAGCGTTTTTGGTATTTTTTTTCTTTCAAAATGTATCGAATTCTGAATTATAATCATAAAAATATTGAGAAGTCATTTTTTTTCATACTTTTCTCTACCCTTGATCTCCGAATTGAAAAAAAAATATATATATATAGTCATTGTATCTTCGAGATTCAACACGTGGGTCTCTATTGCTCAGTACGACCATCTCATTTTGAATACCCGACCTTCGTTACTCCTTCGTTTGACCAACTATCGTTCTGAAAATATTTCGTGTTGATATTCGAAGTTCGGTTCGGTGTTTAAGATAAGCCAATATTTTTTTAATTTTTTCTCGTAATTATAAAATTATAATAATGTTGCAGCTCTTTTGAATGCTCGATCGTTAAAGTTGAATTTCTCAAAAGAGCCGAAATGAGTTCTTCCTTCATGGCGAGCGAGCGACTTATGTCGTTGACTTCCTGGTTTCGTTGTGTTTGACGCAAAGTGTGTTCGGCGTGTTTTTCGTCCAGGTCAGCACGAACTTCCTCGGCATCTTCGATTCGAACAAAGTCGTCGACGGATACGTGAGTCGAATCATCATCACCGCCCGATTTGTTCAGAGAGCACATGGTCGACATCTCGTGCTGATGAATTTCTTCAGCTGTTGTTTTTTGATCGTTCAAAAAATCTAGAATTTTTTGATAAAGTGGACCAAGAAGCGCACGCTCGGGAGACTCAGCATCCATTTTTTCAAATACTTTCTCAAATTCTTCGAATATTTTAGACATTGCAGAGGTCAGTATTTCCCGCGCTTGCTCAGCCAATTCTGCGCGCTCATGCATGTTGACTATTTCGACCAGATTGCTGTTGAGTTGTTCGGTCAGCTCTCGAAGTTTTTTCTGCAAATGTGAAATTTTTTCTTGAAGAAGATTATGCTCCGGTGGGCAAGATCCGCGAGTTCCTCCTTGGCTGAGGAGAGCTAAGCGAAGTTCTTGAATCACTCCGTTCAGCCGATTTATTTCAGCTGCTTTAGGATCTTGGTTGACGATTGGTTTGTTCTTGATTCTTCTCGCACGATCCGCATACCTGAAGGTGCTCAATGTCTCGTCCAGGTTGTAATCCGCTGGACTGACGCACCCGATAATCAATGTCATCGAATCACCTCCGAGAGAATCTTGTAAAATTATCGACTGACTCGCACCTGTGATCGCCTTGAAATTGTATGGCTGACAAACTTGGGCTATCGCCAGTGCGTGGGAGAACACATTCTCGATTCGGGACCACAAATCTTTGCATATTTCCAATTGTTGCTCGTTCGTTTTGCCTGGCATGCTTGATATTATATCGAGCACGAGATCCATTCTGAAAAACATATGTGTTTGATAAATATTTAAGTTGGCACATTTCAAAGGCTACAGTTATTCTTTCATAATTTAATATTTTTAATGGTTACTTTTTCATCCATAGCCTCAATCGGGATACAAATTTTTATTATTAAATTTTTTTTTATGCCGTTGCTTTACAACAATGCAAATTTTGTTGCCATGAACTTTAACGAATACGCTTGGGAAATGAGCGACTTCTTTTTTTTCATTTTTACATAATTTCGAGTTACATGTATACGAAGTGATTTTCTTTTTCAAAATTTTCTTCTTCCTCCGTAGGACTGGAAGCGTCCAAAAGTTGTATTATCATTTTGAAACACCAGCAGAGTCTGTCGCAAACATACATCTTGGCGCTCTGATGAAAAAAGTTGTTTTAAAAAAATGATGTGTCCATAAATGATGATTTTAATTATTGTCAGTAACTCAAAAGTTCTCTACATAAATGGGTGCTCGCAATTGATGTTGTTCCTGAATAACTTCCACCAACATTCCAAAAGTTGTGCACAGTTGGCACGTGTAAAGAGCCATTTTTTCTGCCAACAATGGAGAAATAAAATTTTTTCTGTAGCATTGAAGCGGCTCAAAGATCTCTACAACGAAAACGCTCAATTCCTGCAAAAACACGGAGAATAAAAAGTCTGTTATGCAAGGAACTACTTGAATTATTTTTTGTTTTTGACCATGGTTTACTTTAATATTCTGGAAATCTTCTATTTCTTCAACGGCACCCATTTCTTTGACATAATCCCAGCAATCTTGCAGCTGTTGTTTAAGGGGTTCGCACTCTAGTCTTTCTAGAGTCTGAAGGGAACTCCTGAGCTTTTTCAGTACCATACCGATAACGTCTTTGCTGCTTTGTTTTTTTGAGCTTGTAATCTGAATAAGAAAATGACCCACTTTTTGAGAAATGAAATAATTGTTGATCCATCGGTGTAAACGGTAATCTACCGTTGTTATTGGCTGGGCATCAAATTAATTGGATAAAGAAAATTTAAGTTCATTATGAAATTAATAACCACAAATGTCATAAGTGAATGAAATTGAAATTGAAACGCAAAATATTCAATTTCAAATGCAAATGTATGAAAATCTAGTTCTCAACAAAACAGTTCTTTGATGTTCTTCATTAAGTAAAATTCCTCAATGAGACTGGTAATCTTTGATTTCATCTCTCGATAATCACCGGTGTCTTCTTTTGAAAGTTTAGAAAACTTTTCAGCCAAGCTGTTGAGTTGTTCGAATACTATGGATTGGACCTGAGTTATGTCCGCAGCTTTAATATAATCATTTTATCATGAAAAAATTTGCGTAGAAATAAATTCGTATTAATCCCAAAAAATCTGCAAGCATGACGGTTAAGTATGAGGTTGACATCGCACATTCATTGGAACAAATTTGAAAACATGTTCATGTTGCTTATGAGGTCAATAATCGGATGTGAAACAAATCGAAAGGTAAAATTAATCAATTTTATCCCCGCGTTCAACGGGCCAGGCATATGTCCACAATTGTTTCGCAACATTCAATCAGAAATTTACTGCCGGGAAGACTGATGCCTGTTGATGTTGCGATTATTATTCACATATGGGATTTGATTGATGGTAATTTTTCGTTTTACTAGCATTTCGATGCGTTGATAAATCGAAAGAATAAAACGATGTTGAATTTTTCTAAAAGTTTACCTAACGAATATTCATTCGGAGCACAAAAATGTGATCGTTGAATAATAAATACCGAACGAATATCGTTAGCTTGTTTGATTTGTTTACATTTGTGGAGCCTCGACCTTGTTTATGTACATGTGCTACGCGCTCTCGCGCTTGGCCCGCTAAGTCGCCCCGTAGCGGGTATAGGGACCGTGCATACCAATACATTCGTATAGGTGCGTGTATACGCACCAGTATGCATATACACGACTACACAATCTCACTCTGGTGAGAGTGTGAGGTATGCACGGTCCCTATAGTGGGGAGAGCTCGCGCTCGCGCCAGGCAATCGGAAAGAGCAGGCCGAAAAACGGGATTATGCGCATGCGCGCGGCAAGGCAGTAGTACTGTAGCGAGTCTCAGACACACACCTTTACCTCTACTCTTATTCTCTAAATTTGCCGGTTCTTCATTACATCAATTCTCCAAACGTTAGTTTTGCCTACTGAGCATCGAGTTTCATTAATTGTCAGTGATTAACCCCGTGTAGATTTTTTTTTTCCACGATCTCGATGAACGTTCACGCGGACGAGGTTGGGATGAACAAAAAAGTAACAACAGCCGAAAGAAGTGAAAAGGTTAGAAAAAAAAAGTACATTTTTTTCATATAAATTATCAAAGAATTTTTCTCGGGTGTTCTATGAGGTCGAGTCGGGATCGGAGCAAGCACTTGCCCCGGCAACAGATCTAATTGTAGTCACGGTTGAGTTGTATTAATCATATTGGGTGTCTTTCCCATTAATCATTGATTCATGAGCGTTTTTGGTATTTTTTTTCTTTCAAAATGTATCGAATTCTGAATTATAATCATAAAAATATTGAGAAGTCATTTTTTTTCATACTTTTCTCTACCCTTGATCTCCGAATTGAAAAAAATATATATATATATAGTCATTGTATCTTCGAGATTCAACACGTGGGTCTCTATTGCTCAGTACGACCATCTCATTTTGAATACCCGACCTTCGTTACTCCTTCGTTTGACCAACTATCGTTCTGAAAATATTTCGTGTTGATATTCGAAGTTCGGTTCGGTGTTTAAGATAAGCCAATATTTTTTTAATTTTTTCTCGTAATCGGGTGTGAAACGAATCGAAAGGTAAAATTAATCAATTTTATCCCCGGGTTCAACGGGCCAGGCATATGTCCACAATTGTTTCGCAACATTCAATCAGAAATTTACTGCCGGGAAGACTGATGCCTGTTGATGTTGCGATTATTATTCACATATGGGATTTGATTGATGGTAATTTTTCGTTTTACTAGCATTTCGATGCGTTGATAAATCGAAAGAATAAAACGATGTTGAATTTTTCTAAAATGTTACCTAACGAATATTCATTCGGAGCACAAAAATGTGATCGTTGAATAATAAATACCGAACGAATATCGTTAGCTTGTTTGATTTGTTTACATTTGTGGAGCCTCGACCTTGTTTATGTACATGTGCTACGCGCTCTCGCGCTTGGCCCGCTAAGTCGCCCCGTAGCGGGTATAGGGACCGTGCATACCAATACATTCGTATAGGTGCGTGTATACGCACCAGTATGCATATACACGACTACACAATCTCACTCTGGTGAGAGTGTGAGGTATGCACGGTCCCTATAGTGGGGAGAGCTCGCGCTCGCGCCAGGCAATCGGAAAGAGCAGGCCGAAAAACGGGATTATGCGCATGCGCGCGGCAAGACAGTAGTACTGTAGCGAGTCTCAGACACACACCTCTACCTCTACTCTTATTCTCTAAATTTGCCGGTTCTTCATTACATCAATTCTCCAAACGTTAGTTTTGCCTATTGAGCATCGAGTTTCATTAATTGTCAGTGATTAACCCCGTGTAGATTTTTTTTTTCCACGATCTCGATGAACGTTCACGCGGACGAGGTTGGGATGAACAAAAAAGTAACAACAGCCGAAAGAAGTGAAAAGGTTAGAAAAAAAAGTACATTTTTTTCATATAAATTATCAAAGAATTTTTCTCGGGTGTTCTATGAGGTCGAGTCGGGATCGGAGCAAGCACTTGCCCCGGCAACAGATCTAATTGTAGTCACGGTTGAGTTGTATTAATCATATTGGGTGTCTTTCCTATTAATCATTGATTCATGAGCGTTTTTGGTATTTTTTTTCTTTCAAAATGTATCGAATTCTGAATTATAATCATAAAAATATTGAGAAGTCATTTTTTTTCATACTTTTCTCTACCCTTGATCTCCGAATTGAAAAAAAAAATATATATATATAGTCATTGTATCTTCGAGATTCAACACGTGGGTCTCTATTGCTCAGTACGACCATCTCATTTTGAATACCCGACCTTCGTTACTCCTTCGTTTGACCAACTATCGTTCTGAAAATATTTCGTGTTGATATTCGAAGTTCGGTTCGGTGTTTAAGATAAGCCAATATTTTTTAAATTTTTTCTCGTAATCGGATGTGAAACGAATCGAAAGGTAAAATTAATCAATTTTATCCCCGCGTTCAACGGGCCAGGCATATGTCCACAATTGTTTCGCAACATTCAATCAGAAATTTACTGCCGGGAAGACTGATGCCTGTTGATGTTGCGATTATTATTCACATATGGGATTTGATTGATGGTAATTTTTCGTTTTACTAGCATTTCGATGCGTTGATAAATCGAAAGAATAAAACGATGTTGAATTTTTCTAAAATGTTACCTAACGAATATTCATTCGGAGCACAAAAATGTGATCGTTGAATAATAAATACCGAACGAATATCGTTAGCTTGTTTGATTTGTTTACATTTGTGGAGCCTCGACCTTGTTTATGTACATGTGCTACGCGCTCTCGCCCTTGGCCCGCTAAGTCGCCCCGTAGCGGGTATAGGGACCGTGCATACCAATACATTCGTATAGGTGCGTGTATACGCACCAGTATGCATATACACGACTACACAATCTCACTCTGGTGAGAGTGTGAGGTATGCACGGTCCCTATAGTGGGGAGAGCTCGCGCTCGCGCCAGGCAATCGGAAAGAGCAGGCCGAAAAACGGGATTATGCGCATGCGCGCGGCAAGACAGTAGTACTGTAGCGAGTCTCAGACACACACCTCTACCTCTACTCTTATTCTCTAAATTTGCCGGTTCTTCATTACATCAATGCTCCAAACGTTAGTTTTGCCTATTGAGCATCGAGTTTCATTAATTGTCAGTGATTAACCCCGTGTAGATTTTTTTTTTCCACGATCTCGATGAACGTTCACGCGGACGAGGTTGGGATGAACAAAAAAGTAACAACAGCCGAAAGAAGTGAAAAGGTTAGAAAAAAAAAGTACATTTTTTTCATATAAATTATCAAAGAATTTTTCTCGGGTGTTCTATGAGGTCGAGTCGGGATCGGAGCAAGCACTTGCCCCGGCAACAGATCTAATTGTAGTCACGGTTGAGTTGTATTAATCATATTGGGTGTCTTTCCCATTAATCATTGATTCATGTGCGTTTTTGGTATTTTTTTTCTTTCAAAATGTATCGAATTCTGAATTATAATCATAAAAATATTGAGAAGTCATTTTTTTTCATACTTTTCTCTACCCTTGATCTCCGAATTGAAAAAAAAAAATATATATATAGTCATTGTATCTTCGAGATTCAACACGTGGGTCTCTATTGCTCAGTACGACCATCTCATTTTGAATACCCGACCTTCGTTAATCCTTCGTTTGACCAACTATCGTTCTGAAAATATTTCGTGTTGATATTCGAAGTTCGGTTCGGTGTTTAAGATAAGCCAATATTTTTTTAATTTTTTCTCGTAATTATAAAATAAAAACTGGAGTTTATCATTTTATGGTAGACATGTGTATACGTGATCGATGGCACGACTCGCGTGACTCGTGAGTGCACGTTGAACCATTAAAACATGTAACATCTTAATTGTGAACTTACGCACGTGGGCGCTCGTGCAAATCTGCCGCGAAGCCCTATAAATTGATTTTTATTTAATTTCCAATTCACGTATGTATTTTTCAAACGCGGGAAAAAATCGGCTCATCTTATTTAAACGCATATAAATGAGTGCGTCAATTTTTTTTCCCAGTGATGAAAAATTGTCGAAACATGTTCATGAGGATTACGACAACGATTTGTTTCGGCAGTGTCTCCCAGTCGTTTCCGTGCCGATCAGTGAATTCGATGACTATAAAAAAATTTCAATTACACTTCCATCTGAGCAAACTTTGAATATTAAACAGTAAGATCTTTGAGGGTTTTCCTGATGTACGTTTTCACAATGAACGCCAACCATTTATTTTTCTCCTTGAGAAACAAGATTCTCCAATGACCTTGAATACTTGTGAATTCTACATGAATATTCTTTTCGTCGTCGATAAATGTTTTTTTTTCTTCTGCTCGTTTCAGACGCAACAAAATAAAGTTAGGAAATCTAGATTTCCTTAGCCCAACAAAAAAAAATGTTCAATGTCTTTAAAAATTGATTAAAGTTTGGAAATAAAATTAATTTGAGTGTGATGAAGCTGGTTTAACCAAGTTTAACTTGGTTATGGAAGATGAATTCCATTCAATTCAATCGTTTGGCACGAAAAATTTCCCCTATTTCTCTTTTCTCTTTATAAGTAAAAAATGGAATGGAAAGGAACGATCTGGAATTCGTTCCATTCTTCTATTAAATTCCTTCGTCGGGCTCGAAATAGTTTACCTGAAGCTACTATTTCGTGAGTAAAAAATGAAATGAAATGTGTTCCATTCCATCCCATCGTTTGGCACGAAAAATTTCACCTAAAACTCTCTTATTTTATTTTATGAGTAAAATATAGGATGGAGTGTACTGGTATCCATTCCATTCTTTCATTCGATTACATTACATCGTCTGGCTCGAAATATTTGACCTAAAGCTATTTCGTGAGTAAAAAATGGAACGGGATGAATTCCATTCAATTCCATGGTTTCACATGAAAAATTTCACCTAAATCTCTCTGACTAGTGAAAACTAGAATGGAAAAAAAGGTAAAGGGAATCATTCCATTCGAGAAATATAGTGGAATAAATTCCATTCTTCCACTCGATCCCATTCTTTCTTCTGGCTAAAAAAGTTTTATCTGGAGCTTTTTGAATAAAAAAAGTAAATGAAATAAGATCTTTTCCATTCCATCGTCTGGCCAGAAAAATTTTACTTGGTCGAGCTCTTCCATGAGTAGAAAATGAAATGGAATGAATACCATGTATGTATTTATTTATTTGTATATAGGCTTACGCCTTTTACAAAGGAGATCGTTTTAGATGGTAAAACATTTCTTATACGAGTATTACGAATATTAAGGTTGCTAATCACGGTATGCTTACACCTATTAGCGGGTCCAATATAATATTATTTTGGCAAAAGGCTTATCTCTAATATTTAACATTATCTTATATTTAATATTTCATCTTTGGCACCTGTTTATGTGCTTATAGTTTAATTTCAATTTTATGTGCTTAGGTTTATCCGTTTCCTATCATAGACGCTCGGATTTTACATGCTTCAAGTATATAAAATCCTAGATTTTTTGTGGATGATTCATCGAGGTTGTCTAGTGCTATTAGTGGGTGCGCAGTTTGAAGATATTTTTCTCTCATTGGTGCATAGATCGGGCATTCGCATAAAATGTGCTCGATAGTCTCGGGTTGGAATCTATTACATAGTGAGCATATAACATTACCGTCGATTTTGTAGCTTACTTTTTTAAAACGAATCTTTATAATTCCACGTCCTGATAGGCGTAGTTGTGCTGCCAACCTTATGAGCGTTAACGGTATGGGTGTTTCAAGATATTTTTCGCATTTTAGTTCGTTCAATTGTTTCACGTTTTTGTACATTGGGCTGTACGTAGACAATAGAGATCGAATTACGTCTGCTCTAAATTGCTTGTCTTTAATATTTTCCAGTAATAATTCCATTTGTGCATTTATGGTGTTCGGTGAAATATTGTTTAAGATATCTGGGGTGCCTATTCTGTTTATGTATTATTTCAGGTTAGAGTACCAGTTGTATTTATTTTTGTTGTTACTTGCTGTATCTAGTGCTACAAGCTGGTCAAATGCAATTTTTGGAAATCGAGTTGGTCCCATTTCTAAGAGTTTTTTAACGTACAACAATGCTTTTTTTTATTACTTGTAATGCAGTCACAGACGAGCCGGTTTCCAATCTGATCATGTAGTTTGGTGTACATTCTGGGACTGCAAGCACACTTTTATAGAAGCGGAGTTGTATTTTATCTATTTCATCTAAATGACGTAGTCCCCAAATATTCGCCGAATATAGGAGGGTCGATTTGACTACTGCGTTCAGTAGTTTCACTCTTGCTTTCCACTCGTTTACTTTGGCTACTACCATAGGGCCCCAAATGGTACCCAACGCGATTTTCGCTTTTGAAACGAAGTATTTACATGCTATATTCAAGAGTCCTGATCTAGCAAAAGGTACTCCGAGGTAGACATATTCTTTTGTGATTTCAAGTGATGCATCCTTATATTTTATTGGTCTTATTTTTTTTAATTTACCTGTTTTTTGAAAAATCATTGCTTTTGTTTTACTCGTGTTGACTTCCAGCTGGTTTACATTACAATATTGCTCCAATGTCTTTAGTTTACTTTGCAATTAGATTATATCATCGGCCAGAAGAATGAGATCATCAGCAAAGAGCAGGATTTCCATTTTTTCTACAATGTGCGTATTTATAAAATGTCCGTTATTTATAAAAAAAACTCGCAAATATCTGCCAGCAATATAGAGAAAAGGATTGGGCTCGCCGGGTCTCCCTGCAGTACACCCTGTGTGATGTCTATATCGTCTGTTTTATTGTATTGGTTTATTCTTATTTTAAACGCAGCCTTATTGTACAGATTTTTCAATACTTTAATTATTTTGGTGCTTACTCCTGCTTTATATAGTTTGTCCCAAAGTATACCATGTCTAACTGAGTCAAAAGCACGCCGGAAGTCCACGAAAACTGCAAAAAGTTTACCTTTAGGTCGTGATAGTGCTAAGCCAATTTTTGTATTTAAGGTGAATATATTATCTTCACAAGATCTGTTTCTACGGAAGCCCGCCTGTGCTTCTGGTAGTATTTTATGTATTTCACACCAGTTTTGTAGTCTTTTGGCAATGAGCATAGTAAATAATTTGGTGATTGTGTTAGCAAGTGCAATGCCCCTATAGTTCAGCGGATCGTCCTCTTCTCCTTTTTTGTAGAAAAGTATTATTTCTGATTTGCTCCAATCTGTCGGTATTAGTCCTGTAGAGAAGACTCGATTAAACAGAGCTGCTATATTATTTAACCAGTTATGTGGAAGTGCTTGTAGAAACTCTGACGTAACCCCATCTGGGCCTGGCGCTTTTTTTTTTTTTGTTCTTCTGAGGATACCTTTAATTTCATCTACCGAAATGTCTCCGTCTAGCATCGGATTTACTCGCTCTTCGAATAATCTTTCTACCGCCTCTCTTGGTGGCATCTGTTGCTTATAAAAATTTTCCCATGTTTCTATCGTAATAGGACATTGCTTGTACGCTTTACTTTTTAGTTTTTTGTATGTTGTCCAAAACGTTCTGGCATTTTTTGAGTTTGAAAGCTCTTTCTGGATTTGTAACGTGTGGCTTTTCTTTTTCAGTTTGATCAGTTTAGTGTAGGCGTTTTTTGTTATTGCATACTCTTTTTCTTTATCAAGTTCCCTTTTCTTGACCCGCTTGCGATAAGCTTTATTTCTTGCTTTTTTTGCCTTTATGCAGTCTCTATCAAACCACGGTTTTTTTTTTCTATTATGAGTATTTTCCGCTACATAAATTAAATCAAGCTTGTAGGCTGTTGTCCATATTATGTCCAAGAGATTTTTATTAGCTTTTTCTACGTCTAAGTCCAAGTCGTACCCTTCCGCAGATATTACAGCGTTCATTTCATTCCAATATTCTTCGTGCTTTGACTGATCCCATTTCAAAATTGGTATACGCACTTTATTTATCGTTTCTTCTCTTGTCAGGCATTGAATAGCAACATCCAGGTTTACTTTTACTGGTAGGTGATCTGATAATCCCTCATTCAGTACTAAAAAGTCATCGCAGATATAGGATCTGTAATATTCGTCCAGACGTAGTCAATTGTCGTGTTGCTTTTACCGAAAAAAGTTAATCCGCCCTCTTTATCTGATCTCGAGCGTCCATTTAAGACAAACAACCCTAGTGCCTCCATTTCGTTTATCAATAATGATCCATTTCTGTTTATTTGTGTATCTATTGTTTTTCTTGTCTGTGTGAAACTTGTGCCCTCTATTATTGTTTCCTCTAGTTGATTGAGATCACCAATCCGGCCATTGAAATCTCCTCCTATTATAATGGCTGTATCGTATTTTTCGCAGAGCTCGCGGATGAAATCTGTTAGCATTTGCAGTCTATCCTTATAAAAATTGTTCCTTATATATAAGTTCAGCAATAGTACTTCATGGTTTCCCATTTTAAATAACCCTGCAATCCAAATATCGCTAATATCTAATATTGCGAAAGATGTTACCTGTTCTTTATTTATTAGTATACATGAACCTCCACTTGCCCTGCCTACTGTGTAGTCTCGAGTAGCCTTACTTGTGATGACTTCAAAATTGTCCATTGTCTTTGGCAGCTTCAGATTCTCGTCAGTGCTCCATGTTTCGTTCAGACAAATTATTGTCAGTCCTGGCCAATTTATTTCGGACGGATTTGTGATAGTATCAACAAAATTTTGTACTCCATGCACATTCCAAAATACGATGCCCGGCTTAATGAGATTTTGGGTATTAATATTTTCTTCTACATTTGTAATCTTCGATGTTTCTACCGAATCTTCATTCCATTGTGGCTTTTGTACTCTATTTTTGCTTTTGGGGTTAATGCGTCGCTTATGCGTTGCCCGCTTGGTTTCGATGAAAATTCTCCGTTAGCCCCACGCCTTCTTTCCAAATGTACGCTGTGTCGTTGATTCACATTTTTCCGAACCCCACTTTAATGACATGTCCTTTTGCCTCTTCATCCTTCGCGATCCTGCGGATTTCTCTCTGCGTTTCTCGTTCCGCAAATGTAGAATCATGTTTTATGGTGATGTTCTGGAGGTTGACGTTGTTCTTCTTTATCATCAAGTGTTTTTTCGCCTCAGGACTGTTCATTTTTACTGCTAACATAATCGTCTTCCCTGCTTTTCTTATAGGTGTCACTTCTTTCACACAGTCTCGCATGCCCATTTCTGTACTGAGAAAATCAATCGCGGTCTTCTCCGGCGAATCCCCTATGATCTCCAGTCCTCTGATCACTACATTATTTTTTCTGTATTCTTTATCTCGGTGTTCTTCTTTTCTTTCCAGCTGGGCTACTCTGTCCTTTAACATTTCATTTTCTTCTTCCAGATATGTTGGCTTTGTTCTGCATAATTAATTACTCGCGAACACTCCATCCAGTGATTCTTTGAGTGCTTTGAGTCTTGTTTAATTTCTTGGACATCTGTTGTGAGGTTATGCAGTAGGCGTAGCACTTCTTCAATTCCTGCGGGGTTTTGTAATGGTGTGAGATCGCTGTATGCATTAATGTTTGCATTTCTATCCTCTCTCTCAGCGTTATCTGTTTTGCGTTTTGAGGTTGGGTATGCGGTTTTTCTCAGCGATGATTGATCTGTTTTATCTGATGCTGTCACGGCGGTTTTTAGCAAATGGTTAGTAATTTTTCCTTCACTGGCGCCACCAGCGCCTTGGCGCGTATTAACACCTTTCACCATTTCTAACCTCACTTTTTTACGATAATATAATCTACGCCAACGAAAGATATTACTTTTGGTACTTCAAAGATAACGCTTTCACAGGTTCACCTTCACTTCGTCTATACAGAAATACCAAAACCAGCGATTACGATACTTTCCTTCTATTGTTTGAGCACTAGTAAAATAGCTACTGAACGAGTTCGATCTGCACCGTGCCCGCTACCACAACGGTCTCCTGGAATGAATACCATTCCATTCCAAATAGAATGAATACCATTCCATTCCGAATGGAATGACTACCATTTATAGTTTAGTAAGAAAAATTTCACCTATAGCATTCTTAATTCATTTTATGAGTTGAAAAAAGAGTGGAAAGAGATGTACTGGTATCCCCTGAATAAACCTCTCTGATTAGTAAAAAATAGAATGGATGAGGAGGTAGAAGGAATCATTCCATTCCAGAAAAGTGGAGGAATAAATTCCATTCTTCCACTCGATCTCATTCTGTCGTCTAACTAGAAAAGTTTCATCTGGAGCTTTTTAATAAGAAATGAAATGAAATAAGATCTATTCCGTTCCATCGTCTGGCCAGAAAAATTTTACCTGGAGGAACTCTTTCGTGGGTAGAAAATGGAATGGAATGGATACCATTCCATTTTTAATGAAATGAAAAGCATTCCATTCCATCGCTTGTCTCGATCTATTACACCTGAAGCTATTTCATGATCAGTAAATGCAATGGGATGAATTTAGTTCAGTCAAGAGACTCGGCAGAGTCTCGGGACAAGTACATTGACAGCCCTGTCGTCTGCTGGTCCGAGGCTCTCGCCGAGACTATACTTTCTCTGATTCAATAGTTTGGCAAAAAATTCCCATCTATAGCTCGCTTATTTTATTTTAGTAGTAAAAAATAGAATGAAAAGATATGTACTGGTATCCTCTGAATAAACCTCTCTGATTAGTAAAAAAAAAGAATGGAAGAGTAGGTAAAGGATATCATTCCATTCCAGAATAGAAGTGGAATAAATTCCATTCTTCCACTCGATCCCATTCTTTCTTCTGGCTGAAAAAGTTTTATCTGGAGTTTTGTGAATAAGAAATTCAATGAAATAAGATCTTTTCCATTCAATCGTCTGACCAGAAAAATTTTACCTGGTCGAGCTCCTTTATGAGTAGAAAATGAAATTAAATGAATACCATTCCATTCCAAATGGAATGACTACCATTCATAGTTTAGTAAGAAAATTTTCACCTATAGCATTCTCGATTCATTTCATGAGTTAAATATAGCGTGGAAAAAAATGTACTGGTAACTCCTGTATAAATTTCTCTGATCAGTAAAAAATAGAATGGATGAGGAGGTAAAAGAAATCATTCCATTTCAGGAAAGTGGAGGAATAAATTCCATTCTTCCACACGATCACATTCTTTCGGAGGAAATACAAAACGCCTCCCTCTGCCAGCTTTTTAAAAAAGAAATGAACTGAAATAAGATCTATTCCGTTCCATCGTCTGGCTAGAAAAAATTTTACTCGGTGGACCTTCCTCCATGTGTGTAGGAAATATGGAATGGAATGAATAAACAATCACCATTCTTAACGTAATGAAAAGCGCTGCATGTGCTAGCGTTTGTCTCGATGGTGATTCCAGCCTGAAGCTAGTTAATTTAGTAGTAAATGGAATGGAATGAATTGCATTCAATTC
>JARBWI010000159.1:0-24066 GCA_037576405.1 Campoplex capitator
ACACTTTTTAAAGACAGACGCGACAGACGCGCGTCGGTTCAGATTGAAATTAGCAGCGCACAACGGTGTGAAGTTGGCGATAGTCGAGCATGACCTTATAAGGTCCCCTTTCGATATGGCAAAATGCGTTTGAATGTGAATATTAATGATTCCTAATTATTTTAGCGAATTTGCAATAGAATTGAACAAACTATGTCTAAGAACACTGTCTGTCACACATGAAAAGTATATCCAAAAAAAAAAAAAAACGAGCCAAACGAAAACGGGCGCGGGCGCAAACCGAATAATAAAAACTGGCGTGGACGCAAATCGCACAAACTGAATGAAACGCAAAAAATTTGCGGTTCGTTTGCAACTCTTTTCCGCGCTATGGGATCAACAAAACCTCAGAATTGAATTTTTTTTTTAAATCTCTAACGAGCTCAAGGTTTTTCTTTTCTATTCTTTATCTCTGATCACTTTTGAAGCCAAAGCTTTCGTTTTTGTATTGATATTTTTTTTCGTTTCAAATTTGATATTTTCTTTTTTTTTAGATTGATATAATTTTTCTTTCCATTTCAAATTTAAAGTTTTCTCGTTAAATATTATTTAATTGTATTTGAACCTTCATCGCTATAATCGAATGATTAATAAAAAAAATAATTAAAAAAAAATGTTTGTACGTTGTTCATTGTTTTTTTTTCCTCATTTCCAAAATTGTTGAACCTAGGGCCAAAATTAATAATAACAAAATTGTTGAACCTAGGACCAAAATTAATTAAAAAATAAAAAAATGTTTGTACGTTGTTCAATATTTTTTTCTCTTTCATTTTTTCCAAAATTTTTGAACCTAAATCCAAATAACAATAACAAAAAAATTCCATTTCACTTTCTGAAACTTTCAGCCACCTTTGTGCATTTTTTTAATGAACTCTCATCAGAATTAATTTTTTTATCTCTGTTGTTTTTATTCGGAGGTTATGTTCGAGAACAATTTCCATGTGACTTTTTCACGTTATCGCTTGATGTGACCATTTTGACACGTTTAGCGATTTCGACTCGACACAAACATCGTTTGGCACGTTGGAGTGAAACTAGCAACACACAACAGTGTGAAGTAGTCGATGATCGAATTATGGTCATGTTGCGATATGTTCAAATGATGTATAACATGAAAGTTAAATAAACAAAAAAGTTCGCGATGAAATTGGACATACTATAAATAAGAACACTGTCCACCACATATAAAAAGTTATGCCAAAAATTGATCAAGACAATTATCATAGTTTCCGAGAAAACTGGCGACAAAGGAATATCCCCCCACCCACTGATCGCAGTGAAACGCATAACTCCCGTCTTTTTGCCCTACGGGCAGTCGGGAGTTAAAAATTATATTTTCGGTTTCGAATGAATTCCTTACATTTTTCAAACATAAAAAAAGGATTTGATGGCATATTTAGTTCATCTACTGTGACAGAGAATAGAAAATTATGTCTCTTCATCAATCATCTTATACCGTATCTATTCGGGTGCACTTTTTTTACGCGAGCATTTTTTCCCATCATCGTCCAAATAAAAAGTTGGCGCTCGTAATAATTAAATCAATAGTCTCCTAATGCCTTAAAAAAATGATTTTTTATTTAGGTTCCGTAAGTAAGACATCCAAAATGAAGACGTGCATATCGTGTTCCGGATATTGGGAACTGGTAGTTGATTTTGCATGGAGAATTTCAAGGCGTTCGAAGCTTAGCTGTTCACTCATGTGTGGATGAATTCTAAAATTTCAACAGGCTGCTTTTATCGAAGTCCATAAAAATTGAATGTATATTCTCGTCTATATCCGGTTTTCTGAATGATGGACTAAAATTATTGAACCTGTGGAATCACTATATTATTTGTTCTCTTATTTGGTATTGCTCGCATTTAATTGCTGTTCATTAAGGATATGGCGTTGGAAAACGTGGGTTTCATGTATAAATCGGAAGTGCCTCTTTATTCAAAAAAAGAAAAAAAATGAAACTTATTTCAATAAAATAATATTTTAATTAATTAATTTCGCTTATTTTTGTGGGTGCACATTATTATTTTTCAAATTATATTATTGCCTTGCAATTTTGTTTTTTTTTTTTATCAACCCACTTAACGCAATTTTACAAGGAACAAAGTAAAAAAATAATATTTTTCCGTATCATCCTGGAATATGTAAATGAAGATAGAGAATTATTATAATTATAAAAGAAATCATTTAATGTTTCCGTTCAGCTTCACTTAGTATATATTTGTATATATAGGATGGATCTGCTCAAACATATTCATTCAAAAAACCTTGTGAAATAGTTGATAAGATATCTATATCAGGTATACTCAGTTAATTAATTGATTCAGGTCTATGGAAAAATTTGTCCAAACAACAATGACGTCCAAAGATGATAATATTTTCGATTCCGATATTCTGCAAATTTTAAACGTGCCTGCAATTTACTCCGAGCACGAAGAACAAGATGTTAATATAAAAAATAAACATTGTCCCCATTGAGTATTTGGAGTCAGATATTGTGCGAACCCGCAAGGCGATTTCATATTTACAAAATACTACCTTAACTCAATCTCGTGATTTTCATACGAAGCTAGAAGAAATTCATATGGACTTGGAAACTATCATGGAAACATTTTACATTATTTTTGACAAGCAAGCTGGTAAATTAACCAGAGCCCAACATAATTATTACGTGGAGTGGGTACAAACGGTGCAATGCTTTGCAGTTTACCGCAACGCCATTACTGTGTCTCGTTCACATTTAAACTCTATCTATGCGACATATGAAACATTATTTTTAAAATATTTTGAAAATCCAGACAAGCTGGAGGAATTATTATCCTCAGTCAAAAATACAATGAATTCATCCGATATTTTCAATGATTGGAAAGTAATTCCCAATAATTCTTTTGCTGACATAATTGGAGCTCCGAACATAACTAATGAATTAAAATTTTTCGTAAAATCTCGATATTTATTTGATAAATTTAGTTTTTTGATTTTCACTGGACCACCTGGAACGGGCAAAAGTACGTATGCTGCAGCTATTGCCAGTGAATTCAAAGCAACATATTTTTTGTTGAATCTCAGCCAGTTGTCATCCAAATATATCGGCGAAATCGAGCAAAAGTTGAATTCTTTATTTCAACTTGTCGAAAACAATCCGCAAGAACACTATGTTATATTTTTCGACGAGTTTGATAATATTGCTAATAAGACTATTCCGGTACCTGCTCATTTAAAAAGTGTAGCTATTACATTTCAAACATGCATTGAGGGAACATATAAATTATCATCCAACTTGATATTAATTGCGGCTACGAATTATAAACAACACATAACTGATCCAATTTTAGATCGAGCAACGCAAATCATGTATATAGATTTACCTTCAGATTACGATGTATTAGCGGTATTACAAAATCTAACCCATCAAAAATTATTAAATGATGCTGAATACTTCATCATTTTGGAAAATGTTGTTTCTAAACTGCCAAAAACTCGGTCGTTTCGCTTTATTTATCGTTTGTATGATAAAGCTAAAGAGCTTCAAATTAAAGAACATTGCTTAAATGGTACCAATCCTAGTTTTACAAAATTTGAATTAAAAAATGCATTCGTTTATGTACATAATGAAATGGCAATAGAGCCGGTAGTTATCGACAATGTTTCGGAAGATCAACTCATCCAAATAGTATCCCAATCGCACATAAACATTTCTCTTGATAATCAACAACTTCTTCAACAATTTTATCCCCAAATAAAATGGATTTATCGACCTGCAAATAAACATTACATCGATTCTATTCCGTTTATACCAAAAATGGATGATGAAACTTATGAACAATTTAAACAATTGAACAAATAAACCCCCTTGGGATTGGAATTCATTTTTTTTGAACCTTAGAAAATTAACTTTCATACGTGGTGACAGAAATTCTGGTATTTGTTTACGAACATACTTTGATATAATTAAGGCACACTAGATCAGAGAGAAACGGCAATATACATTACTTTCCCATTTATAACTTTGACTTGGAATTGATGAAAGTGATTGAACCTATAATGTCATCATTATAGAAACCAGACATGATGTGCAAGTACAGTGAAAACACGCAGCACGTTTTGCTTTGCCTGGCCGAACGTATTCTTTTTCAATACTTGGCATTAAGACGCTGCTGCGTCTCTATATATATCTACTCTACTCCAATAAAACTCTAGTTATAGTTTGTATGCCATATCCTCATCGAACTTCGGTTATCAAGCGACACTGATAAGCTTCTCAATTTATAATGTTATGGTGGTTGAATCATTCGCGTCTTATTTTGTGCTCAGTCTCGTCACTAACTTCTTTTTATCCTGCAGTTAAAAAACAATAAAAAAATGCCATTAACGTTTGTCAAAAGTCAGAAAGGTAAACCCCTTCTGCTCCATAACAATTACTTGTTTAATTATTTCCGGACGTCATCCAGCTTTATCACGTGGCGCTGTATATTTTATAACAAACCTGTGAAATGTAAAGTGTTAATTCGCACAACATCGAATGATAAAAATGGTATGCAGAATAAACCTGAATACTATGTACTAATTTTTTACAAAAAAAAAAAAAAATTGCAAACCGACAAAAAATGTGTTGATATTTAACCACGAATGTTATCAATAATACAGGATCAATCATCGATGAACCTGAGCACTTTCATCCCCCAGACGTTATCGATATAAATGCCCGTAGGATGATCAATAAATTAAAAAAACGTGCTCAACAATCCACCGAAGCTCCAGCCACGATTGTTTCGAGGATTACTTCGAGTAACAAAACCGGTACTCTCGCAGCTCTACCATCTCAAGAGCGATTAAAAAGGACCGTACAACGTGTGAGAGCCCAAGTCAATCCACAATTTCTCACTCCACCAACTAGAAAGGATCTCGTTTTTCCTGACATTTATACTGTGACATGGAAAAATGAATTGTTTCTACATCACGACAGCGGCGGAAATAAAAAGCGATACCTCATTTTCACAACAAAAACTAACCTACAACGTTTGTCTTCGTTACCCCATTGGTTTGCTGATGGTACTTTCAAATCCGTACCGACTATTTTTACACAACTCTACACTATTCACGGATTAGTTGGCAATAAAACATTACCTTTTGTTTATATACTGTGCCCTAGCAAAACGACTAACTCTTATAAATCTATTTTGGAAGTCTTGAAAAGTTCCGAACCAAGCCTTTGCCCCGCTAAAATTACAATTGATTTTGAAAAAAGTTTTATGTCCGCGGTCAGTCAAGTATTTCCTGATACGACTATTCATGGATGTTATTTTCATTTTGGCCAAAGTATATGGCGTCACGTACAGCAACAGGGGCTTCAACATCGATATAACACGGATGATGATTTTGCCCTCCATATAAGAATGTTAATCGCATTGAGTTTTGTTCCATGTGATTATGTGAATACGGCATTTCA
The DNA here is from genome assembly GCA_037576405.1 of Campoplex capitator. NCBI lineage: Eukaryota > Metazoa > Arthropoda > Insecta > Hymenoptera > Ichneumonidae > Campoplex > Campoplex capitator. Next base: position 5,487 of record JARBWI010000159.1, read on the forward strand.
AATATTGATAACGAGTGATTTATATAAAAAATATAGAACTGAGTTAATCCCCCTCATAGAATATTTTAAAAACACGTGGCTCGGTTCCAAAAGTCGTGATGTTTCATCGTTATTTCCAATTGAACAATGGAATTGTTACGATGCAGTCTTGAACAATGAACCACGGACTAATAATTCTGTCGAAGGATGGCATCATGGTTTCAACCATCGAATAGAAAGGAGTCACGCGAGTATGGGAAAATTTGTAAACGTATTAAAAGATGAACAAGGGTCGATGGAGATGAATTGGGAGCATTATATGGCACGTCAACAGCCATTGATGAAAAAAAGAAAATCTTATCGAGATCACGATGCAAATATTAAAGCCATAGTCAAAAATTTTAATCCTGAAGGAGACGTTTACCAATATCTACGTGGATTGGCCCATAATGTGAAGTTTTGAAAGGACGAAATTGTTTTAATATTTGTTTGCTGATTTCTCACAATAACTATTAGTAAAATATCACAATTTAAAAAATAATCATATCAATAAATGTATCTTTATTATTGCATATGCGAAGAAACATGAATAAATATGTGTGGTTAAAAGTTGTGTCTTTATCGATACGCATTCGCGAGGAAAAGCTGTCACTTTGTACATCATTCACTCGAAGGAAATTTTCTTTGTCCAATATTATCATTGCCATGGAGTTGATCATTATGATCTAAGTTTCTATTCTGAACATACATTTTTTAAGAACATAAGTCTATTTTTCTGTTCTTAAGATCTGATATTTTTTTTCGAAATCAACCAACTTGAACGTACCTAGAAATCAACTGTACAATATATTCACTTCGATAACTATTGATTGTGCATCCATTGCGAAAAATGTATGTTCGATAGTTGTATTGGAATTGTTCCTTCGTTTATTTATCCGTTTGTTTCGTTCGTACGTCAATCTTAATTGTGTCGGCCGTTCAAATATATGTCTCTCGACAAGTTTTCGAACTATGTGTCATTACAGTTTGACGCTAGTTCTAAGACAAGAATTCAGCTGCCTTTTTCTTTGTCCGTCAGATGGATATTGGGGGGAAATCAATCTGGTGCCTTTTTGTTTGTTGCATGAATGTTTGGGTCAATCACTCCGTTACCTTTTTTTTGTCGTTTGGCAGGGAGAATTTTTTTATCAGTAGTGACGGTTGTGAGATTGAAAAAAATGTGAAAAATCGCGTAAGTGGATGCTGATAGAATCTATGATTATGTTTTATTCATGACTTTTTCTTTTTTAGTCATATTTGAGATGGCGAGTTTTTTTTGACGATTATGGATTCAAAACAGCTATATACGTGTAAATAACTGTAAAGATTGAAGTGACATATTCTCGTGGCATGTCTCTCCGCAAAAAACCCCATAAACCCAAAAGTCTGTAATCATTTGGCCTATATAAAAATCTCTATTAACAAAAAACCAGTCCCTTTAAAATCCATGGTGATTCACAAAGAAGTGTTTAACTAAAAATTTTTTTGCGGAATTATTGCCTTAAATAAGCAACTTGTTATGAACCGTTATGAAATCAATCTTGAAGGAAATTGACGAATAAAATACCTACAAAAACATGATAATTCAATCCTCGCAAAAGGGTTTAGTTTGAATATTACAAACAGTTGTTGAATATGCACAAAAATAGCATAGCTGCTGTAAAAAGTCGAAACAGGTACATTAACTCCATCGAAATAATATTTCAAGTTGACGAAAAACTAGGTCTAGATTTCATAAACAGTTATTGAATAAATAAAAAAATTTGTAATCATAAATAGACAAACACATTAAAAACCATTGATAAGCCTCCCAATAGCAGTTTCAGGTGATCAAAAATTATGTCGTCACTTCCAAAAGAATGATCTAATAAATAAAAACTTCAAGAGCATTGGTAATCAACTATCGTAAAAAAATACCAACAAAAAGAACTGAAGCGAAAAAAAAATTTCGGCCGGAGTACTTGACGAAATTTCTATCTTCATACAATGTACCCATATCTCAGTCACAAACTCATCAAGTACTCCGGCGGAAATTTTTTTTTCACTTTAGTTCTTTTTGTTTTTTTTTTTGTTTTTTTTTTGTTTTTTTTTTTTTTTTTTTTTGAGATAGTTGATTACTAATGCTCTTCAAGTTTTTATTTATTAGATGATTTTTTTCGAAATCTCGACATAATTTTTTATCACTTGAAACTACTATTGGAAGGTTTATCAATGGTTTTTAATGTATTTGTTTATTTATGATGTCAACATTTTTTATATATTCAATAACTTTTTATGAAAATCTAAACTTAGTTTTTTTCGTCAATCGGAAATATTATTTTTGATGGAGTAAATGTACGCGTAAGTTTAAATTTTCGTAAACATTACCCCGAAATGTGTTACTTGCAAATTTCATGAATCGGCAATGCACCACTGAGTTTAATGCAGTGCTCACTATATTTTATTATTAAATTATCGAAAAAATACAATTCCAAGTTTAATGCTTTCAAATTTGCATGGATTTTTTTAAAATTATTTTTATAACACTCTAAAGAAAAAGTCAACACGTACACCTGTGAGGCGGATTTTCTATAATATTTTTTCTATATTTATTCTGCTCCATAGAAATTTTGAATTTTATTTCGAAATCTTCAATCTTCCGCTTAAAATGTAAGCGATTCAAAGCAAGAGTTGACCATTCTTGTCCATCGCGACATGCATCTTTCGGATCAATATAATATATTGTATCATTGACATTAAACGTCACTGATTTCCTTAACCTGGCGGTTAAACGTGAAGCGTTTTGCACTGAAAGCGTATGGTGCATCGTTGAATATTTCTACCATTAATGCGAACGAACTCAAATTGCAAGACACTTCGTGAAATGACGCCAGTTGATTTCCAAATGCCATACGGTGATAACCAATCACTTAAATTTGAACGATAAAGGATAAAATACTTTGTGAAAGTTATAAGCAAAAGGTTCCTATTATTGGTTATAAACAAATTTCCATACTTATTTATTGGTGAAAATTTATTAATATCTACGGCGATTTTTGGTGATTTACTTATTTTGTTTCAGGTTTATCATAACTTCAGATTATGGCTACAGATTTCTTGAATGAGCTACTTGATCCAACTAATCATTGGATCGAAGTTGATTTCCAATGGGATTGTAACGAGTATTTGAAGAAATTTTTCGATCATCTCGCTGGTTTGCACGATTGTGAATATTCTTCTTTTCAATCATTACAAGTTGAAACGGATGTGAATATTTCCACTTCTATTGACGCTCTGTTTACATTAACAAAATCAAATATCGATCGGGAACTAGTTAATACCGTCACCAAAATTGATCAGTATCTTCAACGCCAATTTTCTAACAGGCACTCAGTTTATTTACCGTTCATCGAAATTTGTGGGAGTGATGAAAGTGCGACTGTATCAAAAACATCAATATCGGTAATAGCATATGATATGTTGCTTCGACTCATGTATTTGCATTACGTCTTGTGTTTGAACACTCATCGCTTTCAATACTCAACAGGAATTGTTGTTATCCGCAAAAGTTTGCCAATTTTTAAATTATTCTTGGACGTTGACTCACCGAAAAAAAGTTCAGACAATTTCAGCAAATCCCAATTACTTCAATATCGGACGGAGTATATTCAAGACATAATAGACTTTGTAAACTACAATTTACAGACCAATTTTACTGTTGACCAACTGAATCAATATACTAGAAAAAGTATAATATTGACTTCAAAACCGTCAAATCTTAATTTCCATCTAATATTCGACATCAATCTGGATATCGTGGCCGAATACATTTTCATGGACAAAATTCTGCATTGGTCAAAAAAACACAGATACTGCAACATATTTAATATTGATTTTACCAGCAATTTTTCTCTGCCTTACGTTCGTGGTCATAGACATCAGATATTGAATGATGCCGGCGAAACACGGGAGATAATATCAAATTTCGAAAATTTTCAACTAATGAGCCCAATTAATATTTGGACGTGTTTGGGAAACATATATGGTTATGCTACTACGACAAAAAAAACCGTTAGCGACAGAATCGTATCTATCGAACTGTTACTCTTTGGTCGTTCGGACATCAGCCTCTTGCAGAACACCGAGTCTCCGTTGAATTTGGAACATGCGAAAATAATTCCCAGTGGCTCTAGTAACACGGATGATCTTATCGACACCCATTGGTACTGTTATACTGTAGATGATGACTGCATATCTCCTCATGACACATCCAGGAACAATTTTTCTGTGAAAAATTCTAAAATTTTCTACTGGGGTAATTTTGGCGAAAAAAATAGGAAAATTCGCTTTAATTACGGTGATAATAACGCTGTAAAATTTGAAACCCACAATATTAGCGCATTCATCATGTACCAATTGTCGCCATCTTTATTTGTGATATTCTGCTTAAATCATAACATTCCGGAAGAAACTTACGAACTTTATCAGTGTTCGAAAATTGACAATCCTTATATTTTTCCGTTAACAAAACCTAAAGGTACCAAATCACAATTATCAAACCAGTTTGACTTGAAATTTATCGAAGAAAAATTTATTTCTGGTACCGAAGAAACCATGATCGGAAAAAAGTTTTCATTTCAATACAATTTTTATCCGTTCAATCAAAAACAGTGTGAGTTATACGTTATTTTAAAAAATGTTTCAGCAAATATGTTGGAAAATGCCGGTACAAAAATATTGAATAATTTTTTACATTATCTGGCCGAAATTGATAAAATAATTCCGTTAATTGGATATCTGCTTTGGTCGCGTTACAAAGATATCAGCGAAAATAATAACAACGTCAAAACTTTTCGAAATATTGTTAAATCATGTCTTGAGAGTACGGATGGAAATGGTTCAAAGAAACGACGTAAAAAGAATTGTGCTCCCGTTTTGGAAACGTCCGACTGTGAAAGTGATATTCTGGAACCATTGAATACCACTGTTGACAACGATATCGCCACTGCCAATAACAGTGGTAGTAAACGTAAAACGGCAGACTCAGCACAATATACATCAAGGAGTGTAGTTCATCTCATAAATGAAGTTGTCGGATTGACTTGGTTACGGGATGTGATTGAATCGATGCTCAATATTGGCTGTGTAACAAGTGTTATTTCTATGTTAAATAAGAAAACAGTCTATTCTGATATTATACCGCTGGTTGGATGGATGATAAATTTGAATATTACGCGACATTCTAAATACATTTTGTTACGTTGGGCCCTTCTTTATGAAGAGGCGAATTCCTATTTCGTAGACAATTACTTTTTAAACGATTTTTTGTACGTATTATTTCAAATGAATGGTATTCGAAAAGATAGGACCGGACTGATTGAAGAATTTGCATATGCCAATTTAGGATTGTGTGAATCTAAAAATACTTTTTTCTCAATTATTCAGCTTGACGTTGCATCTATTCGCAGTGTCGATTTTTTTTTGAGATACGTTCTTTTGGTAGAGCTTTTTGGAAGTAATTACATCGTTTTTCTTAATAACCGTCCCAAAATTTTATCGGAATCCACCATTGTAGATGCGTTCAGTGGTGTAAAACTTTAATTCACTTGGGCGGTACAGCGAAACCCCGAGAGCAATCGGTTAATTTATGCATCGTTTCGACCTAATGGTCTTTACAATCCATTGTTGAATTTGTATGAGTTTCCAGCACCCTCGACTAAAACTATTTTGTACATAGAACCACCTCATATTGTTCCACATGACTTGGTTTCTTTGACATTTGCCCCGATTTTACAAGAAAAAATCTTTGATATTTATCTTAAAGTTCCCCATTTTATTCAAATAATACGCGAAAATCAGTTAATGGTTCTATTGACTACTCCGATAATACCACCGTTCATTATGAAAGAATATATATCAAAATATTCCGATTCGAGCACGAAATATTTTACACTGCCAAAATACTCGGTTGATACCTTCAATACCCTTATCTCGGATATTGGTATTTCTGCGCAAGAAGATCTGTGGAATTCAAATTTCTTGAAGATATTGCAAAGTGGTAACTTGGCCGAAAAATATAAATATCTTTGGCAAGCATTAAGAAGTCTCGTATTAATTTTTTGCACAATATCTAAATATTATTCAATCAATATGGAAAATTCGGTCTTGCTCATAAAAACAATGTTTGGTTCCGCTGAACACGAAATTCTTAGTCTACCACCGATGCGAGTATACAATGGCGAAGTGTTTTTTGAACAGTTCTCATTTACTCTGAAAGTTAATAACGAGGCAAAAGGTATAAACGACGATGATGACAACGTTGCGCAAAACAACGTTGAATCGGAAAAACCAAATAACGGTGATCGTATACAGCAAGGGGAACAAATATCCAAGTATTTTTCGGAATTGCATACGTTAATGAATCAAACTAGAAAAACGTTCTTTGAAACGTATGAATCCAACTTAGAATCTGAAAATGTCGAAATGCCTCAATTTGAAAAAAAATTCGATATATCCGAATGGTCCATTAAATTCAGCCGTAATAACAATTTACAACTAAATGATACCATCATTCTCGAATATGTCACTAAATTTACGTTGAACATCGATACTTCTGATGCCGACGATCTGTTAGCACAGATTAATTTCTCTGTAATTCCTGTCAAATATTTAAAAACGTTGATTGTTCTGCTATCTTGGATTTTGCGTATGGGAAACGATCATATTTACAATAATACACCTTTTTTCTCATGGCTTAACACTAACCGCGGGAACTGTTTCGAAAACTTGAAACAATTTTTTTTTGATACAGTAGGGGGATATCTTTATTTGAACGATTTACCAGAGTTAGCCAAAAATCTTCAAGAATATTGTGATAACAGCGAAGTCGAAATACCAAAAAACGAATTTGTCGAAGATATTCAATCTGAAATCGATTTTAAATACAATCTTACATTGGTGGAAGCATATCGAGATTATAATTTATTCGATACGTCCTATAGAATGTCACATACAGAAAAAACTATTCTCCAGAAGTACTTGTTTGATATTTACATGGGTTTCGCGGCATTAATAGTATATTCCGAATTTAACATGGGTACGTTTGTCGATTTGCCCAAATTTATTATATCATTGAATTTTAAAGGGAACAAACGACGCAAAGGTCTTTTATTGTGCAATCGATCAGCCAGTGGCAAAGGCGTGTTGGCTACCATGATTATTAACATGTATCGTAGCTCAATGACAAATATTGTCGCTTTGAACTCAGTTAATAGAAGTCAATCTGCCGATTACGATGCACTGGCGGTTGCATTAGGTTCAAACCTTGTAATTTGGGCTGATGAGGTGGCTGCGATCGATTCTAGTAGAATAAAAAAAATGATCGATGGGGGTTATGTAACTTCCCGATCAATGAGAGCCAATCTTGTTGAAACTTATCGAATTAATGCTAAACCGATAATAACATGCAACAGAGGCATCGGTGGTAATGATATGTCCGTCATGATACGAATGCAACCGATAAATCGTGAATTCCAATTTTGCGCATTGAATACTAAACCTATTTGTCGTTTATTCAACAATATTGACATTGGTAATAATAGCGAAGCAACTTCGTTATTGGGTGGTGTTTTAATCACGAAAACAATTCCAGAATACCCTACCGAGCAAGAGTATTTGGGTGTATATCTAATAACTCATTTTATGGTACCGATATTTTTCTATAATCCAATGACACCTATATCTGCGAAACAATCTTCAACGATGCAAAACGAATTTAAACGATTTTTGATAAACACGTATCCCGCCACAAATTTTATACACAATGTTAATATTCAGCCATCAACCAATGTGATGTCAGTATATCAGTTGGAAACATTTGTGTCTAAATGGTGGAGGAACAATAAAGATTTCTTCTCTAAAACTGAATTTAAAATTAGCGATTTATTGGCCGATATAAAACAAACGATCAAACGTTATCTCACAGAGGACGGTCGTGGATACTCGATCCAAATATCCTTGAAGTAGGGTAATTATTAGGGTGGGTCAAATAAAATGACTATTTTTGGGGCTTGATATAAGAAAAAATATGTTGTTTGGCATCTCAAAAAAACCCTCTCCAAATATTGGCCCTTAATATTTGAATTAAGAGGTCCCTCATCGCAAATTTTTATTTCCCCTTTAAATAACATGGAAAATTTCTTTTTCCAACTTTGGAATTTTATCAGACTTTAACCTTTGAGGTTAGGAGAATTTTTATAGCACATTTCTCTAGAACTTTCGATGCTCTACAAAAAAGCTCTCTTGTATCTAATCGATAAAAAGCAACCGTACAAAAAATAATCGGTGATAATTAGCTCTGGATTCTACTTACCTCGTTTTTGAGTACATAAATTTGAAATTTTAAAAAATTTCAGTTATCCATAAGAATAAATTTGTGTTACTTATTGTTTTCAATTAATGTTGAAACATCTCTTTTCTATCTTTATTGTCACTCATCTTTATTATCTTTGTTATCGACAAATAAATTATATTATCAAATGAATTACTCATTTGTTTAAATTCATTTGATAATATAATTTACACACGCCGTGTGACGCCACCCAACCAAGAGCATACCACAACATCCAAAAAGAAAATTGATAAAAAATAAATGTTATGTTGAATTAACGGATTCGGGTGTTTTCAAATATACAGATACCCCGATTCGATTGATGCAGTCACAAAAATCATTTCTGTGCAGCATACGATTAGTCCGATGTTTCATTCGGTGAGCCCGACATCAGTGAACCGACCGAAGCGGATTTTTTGTATGTATATTTGAAAACACCGGAATCTGTTGACTCAAAATAACCTTTATTTTTTATCAATTTCCTTATATAAGTGTTGCAGCATACTCTTAGCCGGGTAGCGTCACATTAATTTCGCTCTCAATCTTCTAGGAACTTCTTAAATAAGGTGTTGTGATACCGTTGATAGAAATTATGTCATATCCACGTATGTTATATTCAATGTCAGTTTTCTGCCTTAAGGATGTGTTGAAGCCTTCCATAACAGGCTTGGTTGATACAATCATGTGTAGCAAATGACTTTCAATTCGTAATAAAACTTTAAATATGCCATTGATATTAGCGCTTAATGTCGCCGCTCTCCTAACACTTCTCTGGTAAGATCAGGTGATCGATAGGTGATCTGCGCTTTTCTATCGATCAACACCATCGAACCTTGAAGATGCTCAAGATATCTTGCTCTCAAAAATAAGTTATTACATGTATGTTGGAATAATGCATGGGTCTGTTGTATTCTGTTTCTTCATGAATTTATTTTTGTGTTGCAATGGATGAATGCGTGTGGTTATTGTGTTTTTATCTTTTCTTATACATTTAATTTTTGATTGGACCTTCTATGAAACAGTCACATGATAAGGGATGAAATGTTCCATATGATATTAGAAATATTCACGAACTGCTCTATATCTCGCCACTTGCGAAAAAAAGATATTTAAATCATGATCGGGCTTGAATGTTTCGTTAAGTATGAAAGAAAAAATGGTTCAAGCCATGACAACTTGCAACGACTCGTCACCAAACCAAAAGATTTGTCATTAAAAAAAAAAAAAAAAAAAAAAACAAATTGGGAAAAAAGAGTGGAGTGTCTTTAGTGAGCGGTTACAATCAATGTCTGACAGAAAATGAGAAGCAATTTCAATATTTACTGCAAGTTGTAAGAAATCATCGATCAAAGTTTCCTAACTGTAATAAAAATACTTTAAGCTAAAGAAAAAACATCTTGGTACTCATTTGTTTAAATTCATTTGATAATATAATTTATTTGTCGATAACAAAGATAATAAAGATGAGTGACAATAAAGATAGAAAAGAGATGTTTCAACATTAATTGAAAACAATAAGTAACACAAATTTATTCTTATGGATAACTGAAATTTTTTAAAATTTCAAATTTATGTACTCAAAAACGAGGTAAGTAGAATCCAGAGCTAATTATCACCGATTATTTTTTGTACGGTTGCTTTTTATCTATTAGATACAAGAGAGCTTTTTTGTAGAGCATCGAAAGTTCTAGAGAAATGTGCTATAAAAATTCTCCTAACCTCAAAGGTTAAAGTCTGATAAAATTCCAAAGTTGGAAAAAGAAATTTTCCATGTTATTTAAAGGGGAAAAAAAAATTTGCGATGAGGGACCTCTTAATTCAAATATTAAGGGCTAATATTTGGAGAGGGTTTTTTTGAGATGCCAAACAACACATTTTTTCTTATATCAAGCCCCAAAAATAGTCATTTTATTTGACTTACCCTAGTAATTATGTGTGGTTGGTATCTGAAGATACATACCTATTTTGTTTTACAGTAATCGTTATAATGAATAAATACATAAAAATCGGAGTTAGTTATCCGTATTTTTATTTGATTTCATTTTTATTCATTCCGAGTTTCATTTATAATGATCGTTGGACAAATCTACGATACGAGAAGCATCCGAGCATACCAGTTTGTGAGTGCTTGAAGTTGGCCATTGAACGCCTACTTTAGGCCAACATGCCAGAAATATACATACATTAATATGAACACCTTCATACATACGTCAATAAATGTGTACTCGAATAGAAAATATTAAAAAATAAACTCCCGACTGGAAAATATTTAGTCATGAGGAATTTAAAGGATATCGAAGATTGTGTGTTTTTTATAACCTGCAATTTTATTTCATCAGAATATATTTCAAGATGGGCCATTCGGGCTAATATATGTGTATTCCCAACATAACTTGTATTACTATATCATGTATAACTTATTGACTTGAGAGATACGTGGTATTTAAATATGGAACTCTAATTACGACCGTCTTTGCGACTGCGTTTCAATTTTTCCGACTATACCGTTAACGTTCTTTCTATTTAGACTCTATGAGGAATACTATCTCCAAAAAGCCCATCATAATGAAACCCAACTCTTCTCGCACAGCAACTGCATCACTCTATCTATCAGAGCATTACGACATTTTTTTCCGACGAATTACCTCACAAAATGTATAAATATCTACGGGCTCGCCTGTGAATCTTCAGTTACTATTCGTTCATATAAAGATTATCGGTAATATGGAGTCCAATTCGGCTGTACATTTTTCACCTTTGTTGCCGCTTGAAATACGACAATTATTTATCGATCGCTACTTCGACGATTTACAAGTTTTACGAGCGTTTTGTGAGAATACATTTACACCGTTGAATTCAAAGCAGTACATGTGCGTGCTAGCTAAACAGTTTGGGTTTCATTGTGAGAATAAAAATAGCGACGTCGATAATACGAAAAAGAGTACAGATTTTGCACGAGCGCTGTTGTTAATTTTTTACAATCATGGTGCGTACCCATCGTTGATCAAGCACTTTCTCCCAGAATCAGAGGAAATTCAAGACAAAGATGAGTATGGTGCATACTCGTCGTCGATCACCTACTTTTACCCGGAATCACAGAAATTTTGGGACAAGTATCAGTGCAGATGGATTGGGCGCAAGTTTGATATTCTTCGGGAACAGCGAAACCGCATATACAACTTGATATGGCCGCAGCCTTCCATTCATCGATATGTACAAATATCCACCCAACCTGAACGATCTCACCTAACACAAGTGCGAAACCTTGACATATTGAGGTTTGAATTAAAAATCAAAAATCCATATTATTCGCGTAGTGAAATGCTATCGTTAATTTTTCCAACGCCGTACACGAATTCGTTAGTGGATAACCGTGGTGATAATTTCAAAGTTGAAAGCAAAGAGCACGAAATATTCGATTTTGATTTAAATATTACCAACGACGGCTCTCGCAAGAAAACACCGTTACTTATAATATCTTCCTGCTACGGTGAAGAACAAGTTATGGATGAATTCGAGTTGGATAAATGGGATGACAGGATTAACACAGACTTCTTGAATACCGCATACCCCATTGGAAGATATTTGAAAGTGCGCAATGATGTGATACCCATAATCTTTACGGTTACTGAATATATGTTCTCGGCAATACTGTACTTAGTATCCACGAAAGAAAAAAAAGTTCTTCTCGCAGAACGTTTGTATGATTATGATGAATCCAACGATCTCATTGATTGGAACATGAGTCCCGTGGATGACGAAACTTCGGCTGCGAAAGTTTTTACGATAGCATACTATGGTAAAGATTCTACATTGTTCGTAAGTCGATGCAATGAACAGTCAAAAGAACACCTCCGATGGGAGATAGTAAGGCCTCGGAATAGTGATGATGACGACGATTTTATATCGATAAATCCATTGAATCTTATAATTATTGGCGATGACGTTGTAATGCAGTATGCCGAAGGTTGCGTGGGCTATGTTCACTTTAATCATCGAATGAGTATAACAAAACAATTACCAGTATCAGATTTCATGGACACACCGCTAGGTCAGTTATGGAATAAGACGCGGGCAGATGAAAGCTTGTGCGATTCAACAGCTTCGTTGCGCTCTCTCTTTGATACAAACAACTATTCTCGATGTGTAAAAGATGCATTATTTTGTAATAGTAAAGAATTTTTAGGACTTGATATTAATATCGCTGGCTTCAAGTATGTACATTTATTGAGAAACGCCTGTGACATTCAACTGGCGAAGCCTGATTTCACTCACATGGTACTCATGGTGGATGAAAATTTCGGCGGTACAATGATAGAACTTGATGCCAATCATTTAAATTTCGAAGACCCTATACCGTCTGACCATTGCGATTATGAATTTTCCCCACTACCAAAATATTATTTTCATCCACGCCTTTGTTGGTTCGTTCTTAGTGAATAATATAAATTGTAATTAGTGATGAAATGTTTGGTTACATATGAGGCATTGTACGCCATTCCGCTCAGTCATGACCCCAACCATTTTTTATTTTTTCCAGAATTTTTCCTATAAAATAGTATCTCAACAAAAGAAGTGTCTAAAATTAATTATTTTAGATTTTTATCTCGTATCTTTCAAGAGTTACGATTTTTCAGAAAAAACCCCAGATTATGCGAATTTAGGAAACGTTTCAACGCCTGTATCTCAGAAATAATCGACATATTGAAAAAATTGTCACGGCATCGATTTTTTTTTCAGTTTCGTGCCTACTTTCAGAAAAAAAAAAATTTTTTACTAACAAATTCTCTAGAATAGTTCGACCAATTTCATGACTGTTGACGTTGGTCTGATCATGGGCCCATTTTTGCTTCCGATTTTTTTTGTTAATATTGATTTTTTGTAGGAAATTAAATTCAGCCTTCAGCATAACATCCCACCGCCGTCACCAAAATGTGTATCTGTTTCATGTGAATCATACCATAATCACAGATATATCCGTTTTTATACGACGTTTTTAGGCATCTTACACAAAGTAAATAAGAAGAAATCAGCTTTGAGACAAGCATCATAAAAAAAATTCATATCTAACAAGAATCCCCAACGAAACGGAAAAAACTTTAGTTTAAACGAAAAGATCAGTTTGTTTTTTTCACCATAAACAATTTATTGATTACTGACTGTTTACATTTATTAATTAAATTACTGAAAAAAATAACAAAAACATTTCATGAATTTTCCAGTGATTTTCAAAAAAGTTTTTCTCAATTTTTGACAAGTCAAAGACGGATCGTTCGACGCTCAGACGGGGTATCGTTCGATAAAGCAAATACAGAAATTGTTAGCCGTTCAGAAACAGCATCTGTCGACAAAATAAAGACAATGTATTGTTCGATGCTCAGATTAACTGTTGTGAAAATTGAAAAGGTGACACAACGAAGCTGAATTTTTGTGAATTGACGCGATTTTCACCATTCGAAGATGTCTGACGCAAAGGATCTGACCACGAATGAGTTGCAGAATAAAGCTATAACACTTGGATTACCAATTGGTGGGACGAAAGCCGACCTCACTGCTACTCCCATGGAGAAAGCTCCGACGGAATTATGGGTTGAGTTTTCCGATGGAAAAAATTTAATTGAAAAATAATACCCATACATAAGAATAGAGGTGGAATCATTTAATTTTTCTTCATCAATGCGTATTGGTATTTGGAAACGTAGTTTGAATGCGACAAATCGAACGGTAATAATGAAATATTAAATATCGGAATTTTTTTCTATATCCACTTGGAAATTATTCTCCTGTATGATGAGAAAAAATGAAGAAAGTAGTGAAAAATTTAATTCAGATATTTTTAGTATGAATTATCTTGGTGCTTTGTGTGTTTCAAGAAATAAAAAAGTTAAAAAGTGAGAACTACCGTGAAAAAAATAATATTTTTTGTAGTATCTTATTTATCGAACCAAACAGTCAGAGTTATCCATGTCAGAAATTTTTTTTATTATATCCCCAATGGTTGAGGTGTAAGTAGCGTACTCGATAATACGTCAAGTTATTGAACAAACGGTGGGAGGGAAGAAGAGGCTCTTCTTTGGACGTCAGTTTCTTTCCAATTCGATTATTTTTTTATATTTATTCCTTGTGATTCAATATGTACAATGGTTTCCTCTTCATGCGCAATGATCTTTTTCTTTGGAAAACAACTTTCTAACGAGATTTGCATTGAAATTTGATGCCGTAATTACATGTACTTGGGATAAAATCAATTGAAAAAATTTAAAAAAATAAAATAAAATCCCGATATGCATCAATCACGTATAAATTGTAATACATAATACATAATACATAATACAAATCACAATGCACAGTCATAATACATAATCATTATAATCACATCCGTATATTATCATTATTACATTCATTAGGTTATTTTGTCGCGGTTATTTTATCCGCGGATCATTATTCATGTCACCTTGAGGGACATCGAATGACCCATATAGGACACGATGATAAGTATGATTTTTTCACCGATATATTTATTTCAGTTCCTTTTCAATCATAAAAAAACACGAAGCAAATTAGATTTGTATTTTTTCTCTATGTTTCGCAATTTCAAAAAAGAAATGGAAAAAAATGATCAAATATGACAAAATGCGAATGGCGTGTTCTGTTATAATTTGCTGAGTATACGTCTAAAGGTAAATATTATAAACATATTGTTTTTTTTGCATTTTTGAATTATTTCGAATTACTCAAAAACAATATTTAGATGTTTAATATCTTGTAACTCTGTTCTATTCGCGATTATACCATCGGCACGAAGATCTGAAAGACTCTCAAATATCGTTCCAGATCTCATCCTCGGTGATACCAGGAAACGCGCTCATACTAAACTGCCATTTGAGACCCAGAAGATTTCCTGGCATTTCATCTGGCCTTTATCCGTCATACTCGAACATCATCGGATCCTCTCTCTGAAGTCGATCCCAAGCCGAGCGCACGAGCCATCGTTGTTCACGGCGTTCCTCTGCAACGGTTTCAAGTTCTTTCTAAGAAAGAATAGAAAAAATATATATATTTAACGGTTCGGCAAATCAAATTAGACATTTCATCAAGAACCATGATTATTTCTGCTGAATCTTTCAGTGGACATAATTTACGATTCATGTATATTAAAGAAATTTATCGTTTCTTGTGTTTGGTAAATATTTTCATAAATTATATTTGCATAATAGATAAAAACTTAAACGTCATGAAAACTTATTATAATTTTTAGATATTTTTTCATCAATATAATGAATGCGATTAATTTTGAAAATTCATAAGCTTTCTCTCTCTCTCTCTTAAAAATTGACTTACGATGGTTTCTTATCCAAATATCCGATTATTTGTCCGTTAAGAAAACTAACAGGGTGCTCAATAGTTTTAGCTGGCGGCCAAGACTGTTTACATGTATGTATATAATTGAGTAAAAAATATTTCGATCCCGATCGATTCGATGTACTACGGTAATTTGCTATTTATTTGCGTTTTTTCGTAAAATATTATCTTTATCGTCGATCTGAGAAAGGCTGTTCTCTTTGCTCACCACAATGTGTATCGTTTCTTGATCTTTCCAGCATCACTGGTAAATTTGTAGGCATCTGCAATTCGATTGAGCATACATTCAAAAGCATTGGTAGTCATTGTGTTGAATCTTTTTCGCCAAAGATGCATTGATTCGTCGATTCTTGAACTTCTTCGCGGTCCTCCACGGCTATTTGCTAAATTATTCCTTTAAACAAATCGAAATGGAGAGAAAATCGACATATTCAAAAGTGTTACCGCTTCGATACTTTTTTTTTAATTTTCGCCATATTTTTTCTATTTTTTTTCACCACACCTGCACGGAAAGTTCACTTTTCTGCTCCGCGAAAGTTGAAATTTCCGCGAAGGTGCGGTGAAAAATAGTATTCGCTACTTGGGAGTGGAGTAAAGACTATCTCAAATCACGTGCTTACCCGCACGTGATTTTTTTTCGTGAGTCGAAATAGTCTACTTTCCTTCCCTAGTGGCGTAATATACTATTTTTGAAGACGATTTTTCCAAAAAAATTGTCAAAAAATCTAAAAAAATTCTTGACTTTTTGACGCTGGTCCGATCAGGGGCCCATTTTTTTTTCTTTCATTTAATTTTTTTTATTCAAAAATTTTGTTGATTTTTTTCAAAAAGTTGAAAGTTTTTTTATGTGATCCATGACATAACCACAGATATAATCAGTGATTGTGGTATTGATTCACAAAAAAAAACGGTTTTGTGCAAAAAAAATATTTATTTTTTTCATTTTGCGGAAAATTGCAATTTGTTGCATGAATAATCAGCATCACAGATATAACTGTGTTTTATGGTATGATTTTACATGAAAAACTTCATTAAAAAAAATGAGCGCATTGCAAAAATAGAAGGAAACCATGGGCCCCCAAAACAATAGTTGTTACATCAGATATAAAAAAAAAACGTTGACAACGCCGATTTATTATGTTTCTCATGTTTGTTTTTTTTTTTTTTTTTTGTGTGAACGAAAAATGAAAAAAAGATCCGGTATATATTTTTTTCGTTATGTTGACTTTTTCTAGCATCGTCGTGGACTACAGCGTGTGCACATTTTTGTCCTTATATCTTCGAGTGCATGTTAAAAGTTGCAAAAAAAAAAGAATCTCCGCAACAAAAATTTCTGGTGACCAGCGTAAAAATAAGTCATTTTTTCTTTCCTTATATTCGCAATGAAATTTTTTTTTAAACCATCTCTGTTTTAATTGGGGCGTTCCACACTAACATCGGCTACTGCTTGATTTTTTAGTATTTTTATATTGTGTCAATGTTTTTTCCGTTTTTTCAAGCTCATAAAATAAAAACTCTTTCGGATTTTTAAAAAATGTTTATCTCAATAAAATGTATCAAGCAGAATTTTTTGAAAATATTTCATACTTTTTATTTATTTTATCTTTAACCCGTTGAAAAAGTCGAATAAAATGAAAAAAAATCAAGCATGAGGGGGGTCAAATTTTTTCGTTCTAAATTGTTCTTATATTTGAAAATATTTTTGAAATTATGAAATGAATGGATCAATCTGTTTTTTTTTCAATTTCAAGCATAACATCGTTTTTTTCCACACTGATTTTCTCGTTCGATTTTCTACAGATTTTTCCATGAAAAGTAGTCATTTTCTTTGATGAATTTAAAATCTAGTGCAATAGCGGGTAAATCATTTTTCCTAGTGTTCTTTTATGATTTTGCCGCAGTACTGAATAAATTCGTTTTTTTCAGTTCTCAGTATAAAATTCATTGTTTTTATAGTAATTGACATTTTTTCAATAAAAACAAAAATAATTTTTTACTCCGTCCGATTTTTTTTACACCAAATTTTTCCCGTATGGATATTTTTTTTGTATCCGAATTTTTTAAATTCTAATTCTTGATGTGTAAAACAACAGTAGCGTAACTGTAATTAAAATGATTCGAAACATTTTTCTATGATGGATCGTAATGTATTTTACCATCGATGCATTTGAATTTGTATTTATTGGTTTTTAAATTCTATTTATTATTTTTTGTAAAGCCTAGACTCAATTTTTTTATAATTACTGTTTGGGGAGGGAGGAGTCTAAGTAATTGTATTCACATTTATTCGCAGCTGTTTTGCTGTTTAAAGGTTTCATCAAGACTGACTCGATTATAAAAACTTCTTAAATAAGTTCATTTTTGTCATCATTGATGTTGAATATTAAAAAACTGAAAGAAACTTCTTTTTTTTCTATTTCAATTCACCGCCAATTATTTGCGATGATGTTCTCTTCATCACGTATGAGAATTGGTAAGATATTCCAATATCGTTGCGTCTTATGTACAGGATAATAAGCGTCCCTCACGTCCGCTCTCGTTGAGCTCTTCGGATCACTAGCTGCCATTTTGAATGCTGAGGATAATCAATTTCTTCTGAAAATTGATACAACACTCCCGCTTGCGAATAATACTGAAGATGAGCACAACTCTTAAGGGGTCTACTCTAATTAGACGCGCAAAAAAGGCTATTTTTACGAATTTTTTTAGTTCAAATTACGAATATTGATATATAAAGTGTTAGACCTAATAAATACACTTTTAAAGTACATAAAAAAAATTTCGATTTGTTTAAGTAAGTCAAGTGAGTAAGAAAAATGGCGGCGAAGAAAA
>JARBWI010000160.1:0-24009 GCA_037576405.1 Campoplex capitator
GTCAAACAGTTCTGGAAGTAGCCTTGTCTTGTTTCGTCGCAAATCGAAAAACTTCTGAATCTTCGTGATTAACATCACGTTTGGACGCGCATGTCACATCACAGCCAAAAATAAGCATTTGGTGTCTGTTCTATGTTTCGAGTTTCGTGCAATTAAATGACTCTGACTTTTATTACGAGTCAGAAGGGAAAACCGCTTCTGCTGCACAAAAGCTACTTATTCAATCGTTTAAGATCGACAACTGATTTCGTTACCTGGCGATGTACGCACTACACGAAGTCAATTAAATGTAAAGCATTAATACACACGACTACCGATGACGAGAATGGTGTGTAATTTTGAAATTAAATATTTCCATATCACAATTGGAGTTCTGTATGTACGACTCTCAAACATGTAAATGAACACTGTTTGTGAATACAATCGCGAATATGTTATCAATGTTGTAGGCTCAATCATTAATGATGCAGAACATCATCATGCACCTGATGCTGCTCACATCAATGCTCGCAAGACGATAAATACTTTGAAAAGACGAGCGGAGTTATCTATTGAAACACCAGCTGTTATCGTGTCGAGGACAACTGCTGTAAGCTCAGCGAGTACGCTCGCAGCTCTTCCCTCAGAAAATCAATTGAAAAGAACTATACACCGAGTGAGAGCTCGAGCAGCAATAGAACATTTTCCTACACCAGCTTCGAGGGGTGAACTTGTGTTTCCCGAAGCTTTCACAGTTACGTGGAAAAACGAATTGTTTTTGATTCACGACAGTGGTGGATGCAACACGAGATTTGTAATTTTTGCAACGACAACAAACTTGAAACGTTTATCATCGATACCTCACTGGTTCGCTGACGGTACCTTCAAATCAACACCAACGATTTTCACTCAGCTATATACAATTCATGGGCTAGTTGCTGGTAAAACTTTGCCTTTTGTTTACGCGTTATGTCCAAACAAATGCACACAGACTTACAAATTAGTTTTACAAAAACTTAAGATGTTGGAGTCAACTCTTCTCCCCACAAAGATAACAACAGATTTCGAACAAAGTTTTATATCTGCGGTTGCTCAGGTTTTTCCGGATACGATAATTCACGGCTGTTATTTCCATTTCACTCAGAGCATATGGCGTCATATACAAGATTATGGGCTGAGAAACGAATATAGTACGAATGGCGAATTCGCAACGCACTTGAAAATGTTAATTGCACTCAGTTTTGTTCCTTGCGAACACGTACGTGCAGCATTCCAGGTCCTAATTTCATGTGATTTCTATGAAATACATCGGAATAAACTGAGTTTACTCATGAAATATTTTCAAAAAACATGGGTCGGCATGAAGAATCGTACCGTCGAACGGCGACCATTGTTTCCGATCCATCGTTGGAATTGTTACGATGCTGTTCTAAACGACGAGCCACGTACAAACAATTCGGGCGAAGGGTGGCATCACGGGTTCAATAATCGTATGCAAACCAGTCACGCATCTATGGGAAAATTCATAAACGTATTGAAAGATGAACAAAGTTCTACCGAAATGCATTGGGAACAGCACGTAGCTCGTCAACGGCTTCTGGTGAAAAGGCGAAAAATCTACCGAGACCGGGATATTAACATCAAAACTATCGTGAAAACTTTCAATCCAACCAACGATCTTTATGAATATCTCCGAGGATTAGCCTATAATATTAGCTTCTAATAGGTACTTTTTTAAAATAAATTTAGAAGAATTTATTTTTTGTTCACAGGTAAATTAAAAATTATAAATTAATACTCGATGCTGCTATTAAATAATACACCCCAAGCATTAATCCTATACGAATAAAATTCGATATTACTGTTGTGTCCGCGAAGACCGTCTCGAAGGGACGAGTTATCAGGGACGAGTATTTAAGGGATTAAGGCCAAAAGAGTTGAAACTCCAACTCAATACTTTTGTAACAAGTTAACGATAAGTTTATTTAAGTAGATACAAATTAGAGGTTTATTTGCCTCGAGACCAATCGTTCGGAATTTCGTCAAAGACTGGCGATTTTCGTTTAGTCGGTAAATTTATAGACTCGGCGGTTTCCTCCTACTCTTTTATTATTTTATTCTCGAATGTTCGATGGAGGATTTTTAGGTCGACGGACTCACTTGGAGACAACCTTCGAGTCGCTCGAGTTGGTGCATTTATGCTGAGGGTGCTTATTGCTATGCCAGCTTATTTTATGAGTGCTCGGGGCACAACATCCCTCCCCCTTTGGGAGACGAAATTTGTAATTTCGGCTAATGTGCACGAATAAAATTAATAATTTTTTGGAATTTGGTCCCTTGGCATTACAATTTTTGTTTACATTGGTATTCTTATTATTATTTACCCATTTTTTGTAATGTTTTTCGATATTCCCTTTTATTCCCTTTTATATATTATATATATATATATATTAATTTTTTTTTTTTTTTTTTTTTTTGTTAAAGTTATTACATTGAACTGTTTGTGTTTGATTGTCTAGGAATTGGTCGTACAATGACTTTTTTTCTTCAGTTAGATCGGTAATTGACTGTTCTCTCTTTCTTTTATTCGGCCTTGCCATGAATGTTGGTGCCATTTCGATGTCGTTTGTACTTTGGATTAGTCTGATTCGTTGGCAATGTTTGATTTTAAATACTGTTAGTACGACGATTATTATTATTATTAATGTCATTGTAATGGCACTTAGGGAGTAATTTCCTACGATGTGGTACGGATGTGCCCATACGTTAGGTTGTTCTTCTAGTTTTTTTCTTTAAAATTTCAATTCTTTCGCCTAGGGCGTTCGTTTCTAATGGATTTGTTATTATTTTTGACGGTATGCTGTAATTGAAGATTGAGTGATTAATATTGACATTTTTTATCATGCTTGTCAGGTTGTACAACGGTTGCAAATACGATTGATTCATCTTGGTTAATTTCTCTTACAGTTAACAATTGATAATTCGCTGATGTGACGGAACATTCTCCGTCCAAAGCCAAGAGTCCCGTATCGCTGATAATAGTGGTGTACCGTCGATGCGGTTTTTACAGTCTATTCTGACGTTTTCTGGTTTAGGTGCTACGAAAAGCCACCTACCCTCTTTTTCCAGGGTTATTACTATGGTTTTTTCCAGTTTTACAATTCTTTGGTTACAAGATAATTCTTCCGGTGTGCTACCTAGATAAATAGCTATTTCGCATGGAGTGTTATCTCTGATTATTTGTAGAGATTGTTTAGGTTTGTAATAATAGGTTTCGTTCTACTTTTTTGACTTTGTTAAGTTCTTCTTCAGTTAACGATAAATATGTTCTTTTGTAGCTGTCTATTATTATGATTTTCTTTGTTGTTTCGATAAAAATGAAATTGACTTCCGTTTACTCTAGTTGGGTAACGGATATACTTTGTTGATTTTTAATATTGTGTTCTCGACTAGTGGGAATTTAATTACTAGTACGAATCTTAAATTTGCTGTGTAGCTTGTGATTTCGGCAGTTTTTAATAAATTTGTCATTTCGCTACTTTTAATGTTTGTTGGGAAAGTTTAATCCTTTTGGAATGTAAGGAGTAGCTTTTGAAAGATAGTTGGTTAATTGTTGGGGTGAAATTACTGTAGGGTTTATGGTTCCCTTGTAAATTTCGGTTAAGAAGTTTGCTACTTGGTTTACGTCTCGGTTAAATGCGTCGATAATAGTCGTGACTGCATTAATGTTTTCGTCAATTAATTGTTTTTCTTTTATTTTTGAAAATTGTCCTTCAACTGTATTTTGTATTTTTTCTATAGCCGTTCTTAGGATGTCAAGATTGTCGATAAATTCGCTAGTAGTTTGATTATATAAATTCAGTGTGGAGTGTAATATTTGTAAATTTTCTTTAAGCATGTCTTCGTGTGTTTTTTTGTCTATTCGCTATTTCGTCGATTTTTTCGTTTATTTTTTGTGCGTCGTCTTCATCTAGATTTCCTGTGATTGCTTTTATTATGGTACCTAGACCGTTTATTAAGCCTCTTTTTGTTCGCGTTTCGCCGGTACCTGCGAAATGGTATATCGCTATAATATTTGAAATGTATTTTTGCGTATCATCGGTCTCAAACTAGTCTCTATACTCGCACAGAGTATGTCATTCGTTGATTTTTTTGCAAATTTCGCGTAGAGTATCGAGTGCTCTCATCAAAGAATCTTCCTTCCTTTCCATAAAATGCAAATCCATGTGGATTGCCTAATTTCCATGTTCCTTTTACCAAATATAACGATCCTATTTTCCTCGTAATATATTCCGGGTGATGTTTGGAATTTTTCCACTCGGAATTTGTATTTTACCGACGGTTCGTTTCCTCCTACGAATCCGCTCATGACCGCGTACCTGTAAAGGTGTTACCATTAGAGTGTCTGACGGTCGGTAATGTAGGGAGTTTAAATAGGTGGGTATGGTAGGGTATTTCTATCCCGGTGTTCTCCGGCGCTGTACCTTTATGTTCTATCTCTTTTTAATTCTCGATTCAAATTTGCTGATTTTGCATTTTTGTTTTCTTTCTCGGTGCATAATTTTTTCGCGAGTTAGTTACAATCCAAACGTTCTACGTGTCAGATCTTATAAAATTTCTTAAAGTCAAAAATTAAAAATGTCTGATGATGAGTATACATTGTACTTCGCTTCGGACGATGTCTTTTTACGCGATCGCGCGATTTCCGAGCTGGTGGAGGACCACCGGCGGAAGATTTCCGTAAGTATTCATCTTTTTATTGTTTTTAAATAAATGTTCATTTCATATTAAATTATGTACATTTTTTCATTTATTATTTTTGTTTTTAATTTTAATATTTTTTTTTTTTTTCTTTTAGATTGCGGTTTATGGGCCGTGGTTCGGCCATCCACGGCGCCGGATGACCGACGTGGATTATTTGGCCTACATGTTCCGGCCACGCAAATTGCTGTAAGTATTGTAATATTTTAGTTTAGTTTTTTTTTTTTTTTTTTTTTTTTTTTTTTTTTTTTTTTTTTTTTTTTTTAATTAAATAAATTATGTGTAAGTTTTCTTTTCTATTTTTATTAATTTTAATTCATTTTTCTCTTTTGTTTTTAGGCTATTCTCCAAGAAATTGGAGATTACCGGCGGTGGGTCCGTGAGACCCACAAAATAGATGAATTCGGTCGTTACCCCGGCGTCGAAGGTTTCGACGTCGGGTTCAATCCGTTGGATGTTCGAGGGGCGGTGGGGCCAGGTGCACCCCGAAGATGATTGGGACCATCCGGCCTGGTCCCCACCCCAATGGCGTTGCATCGGCGTATGACGCCGATTAAAATTTTCTCATTTTTTTTTTTTTTGAATTTTGTAATTTTTTAATTTTAATTATAATAAATCTTTTTAATTTTTTCCTGTAATTCTTCCGATTGTGTTTGTTTTTGTTTATTTTCCTTTCCTTTCCTATTTTCCTTTATTTAATAATTATATAAAATTAATTAAATTATATAAAATCCAATTATTTATTTTTCCATTATTTATTCAATTATTTCTTCTTTTTGCCTTTATTTATTTATTTCTTTATTCAATATTTTATTCTTTTTTACTGAAATTTTCTGTCCTTTCTATATAATATATTACTTATTTTCAATAATCTTTTCTAATATAGTTTTAAATTTTTATTATTTTGTATCGTTTATTATTTGTTATTATTATTTAAATTATCCATTTGTGTTTCTTTTTCTAATATTTCCTATATTCTTTTTATTATTATAATTATTTTCAATATGGCGTCGCTGTGGCGTCGTCACCACGTGCGGGTCGGTGTTAGAGTGCACCGGGTCCTAGGTACTTACGTGGTGTACCATCTGAAGTTCGCCGCTGCCAGTATTAATTTTTTTCATGTGAGCTCGAGAGTTGCTGGCTAGTGGGTAACGTAGGGCTTGATTCGCTCTACGTGAACGCGTATCGTCCGCCGCCCACTGCCGATACTGTAGTTTACCTCCGAGTCTCGACTTTTTATTACGTATGGGCCCCGTCCATTTCGGAGTCAATTTGGATGATCTTCCTCGACGTACAGTCGTGTCCAAAAGTAGTACCTTGTCACCAACATGGTATTCGATTTTATTGATGTTTTCTTTTTGTTTTTTCGACTATTTTTTCTTTTCTGTTTATTAGATTTTCTCTGGCGACTTTGCCAAGTTGCTCTTAGACGTTCTCGTAGTTCTGATACGTAGTCGTCATACGTATACGTAGTTCTTGGTGCCTGTTGTAGTGCTGTTGGTAAAACAGGTTTCTTTCCGAATATTAATTCGTAAGGGGTGAATCCTGTGGCCTGAATGGGGTGTCGTGTTGTAATGTGAACATTGCATATGGCAACCATTCATCCCAGTCCCGTTGATCTTCCTGTATGAAATGTTTTAGATATTCGGCAAGAGTTCGATGAGACCTTTCAAGGGGCTCCATTCGATTGAGGGTGATATGCCGTTGTTTGAATCTTTTTGATGTGTAATAATTTGCACATTTCTTTGAATAAATCGCTCAAAAAATTCGTTCCTTGATCTGATAAAATCGTTTGAGGTGTTCCGAATTTGCATATTATTTTCTGTTATTAGTCCTTTTGCAACTTCTTTTGCTTCTTGGTTTTCGAGAGGGATTGCTGCGCTATATTTCGTTAAAAGATCTTGAAAAGTGAGGATATATTTATTACCTTTTTCCGTTTCTGGTAAGGGTCCTACGATATCGACAGCACATTTTTCGAATGATTTTTCTGGTGTGTCGGTAATTACCATCGGTGCTTTGTTAAATCTTCGTTACCTTGTTTCTCTGGCATTTAATCGCACTCGGAAACGTATTCTTTTATATCTTTTTTTCATTCCTCGCCAGCGATATTTTTCTTGTATTCGTTGCGTCATTCTTTTTATTCCAGGGTGTCCCCCGAGAGGCGTATCGTGATACTCTCTCAATATTATCTTTCTCTCTCTTTTCGCTTGGGCGTTCCATGTCGACATCGGAGTGTTCGGTTTCACCTCTCGCTTTCTCTTTCTATTTCGTCTTCTTTTTCCTTATCTTCGACCACTCTCGGCTGTTTATCAGGTCGGCCATTCTGATTAGGGGCTGGACCGATTATCCGAGGAGGCTGGATCGTCTGGAGAAGATGGATTCGCGTCGTTTATGATTTTTCGCGGTCTTCCCCGCCCCCTTTTTTTTGGCTGATCGTGTGTTTTTGCTTTTATCTACCGTAATCGCGTATATCCGACTCAACGCGTCAGCATTCGTGTTCTTTTTTCCTTCTTTATATTCGATTTTATACGTATATTCTTCCAATTTTATTCTCCATCGCATTAACCTTGAACCTGGATCTTTTACGTTGAATAACCAGGTGAGGGGTTGGTGATCGGTGACGATAATAAATTTTGTTCCGTAAATATACGGTCGGAATTGATTTACTGCCCAAACGATCGCTAGCATTTCTTTTTCTGTAGCTGAATAATTTGTTTCCGCTTTGTTTAACGTTCTACTCGCGTAACAAATCGGTAGATCTTCTCCTATTTTTCCCTGTGACAGGATGGCTCCTATCGCTTTATCGGATGCGTCTGTCGTGACGATAAAAGTTTTTGTGAAGTCGGGATATTGTAGTATAGGTGCGGTGCTGAGAGTTTCTTTCAGCGTTTCAAAAGTTGCTTGCGTGTGTTCGTTCCACTCGAAATTTTTTATCCTTTTTTATTAATTTCTGTTAGAGGTTTTGCTAATTTTGAGAAGTCTTGAATGAATTTTCTGTAATATCCTGCGAGTCCTAGAAATGATTGGACTTCTTTCACGTTTTTTGGTGTTGGAAAATTTTTTACAGCTTTATTTTTTTCAGGATCGGGTTTTTACTCCCACTTCGGTGATGATGTGACCTAGATATTGCGTTTCTTTTCTCAAAAATTGACATTTTTTCGGTTGTACTTTCAACTGAGCTTCTCTTAATCTTTTAAAGACTTCTTTTAACCTTTCGTTGTGTTCCCTTGAAACTTGATCCGTGTATTACGATATCGTCCAGATATACGTAAACATTTGAGACCTTGAAGGCCTGCTAGGACAGCGTCCATCAATCTTTGAAAAGTTGGTGGAGCGTTTTTTCAACCCGAAAGGCATTCGATTGTATTCGTAGTGTCCTAACGGTGTCGAAAATGCAGTTTTTTGTTTGTCATCCTTCTGCCATCGGGATTTGATGAAATTCTGATGCGAGATCTAGCGTTGTAAAATATTTCGCTCGCCCTAATTGGTCTAATATTTCAGTGATGTTGGGTAGAGGGTAGGAATCTCCCTCGGTGACCTCGTTTAATTTACGAAAATCTACTACAACTCTCTTTTTTATATTACCTTGAGCGTCCGCCTTTTTTGGAACGACCAGTAGTGGTGCATTCCACGGGGCTTCTGCTTGGTCTAATTATTCCCGCTTTTGAGCTATTTCCTGGTGTTTGAGTCATCACTTCTTGTTTGTGATTCTCTGGTAATCTGTACGGGCGAATATTAACCGGTACGGTGCCTTCTTTCGTATAAATACGATGTTCCACGAGATTCGTGTTTCCTAATTCTTCTCCTTCCAGGTGGAATATATCTCCAATATTCTTTGCAAAATTCCTGGAGGAATTTTTCTTCTTCTTTATTGAGGTGTGACAGTTCTCCGATTTCTTTTAATATTTGTTTTACTCTTTTTTCTTTTTCTCCGGCGCTGGCTACGTAAATCTCAGTGGCGGGAGAATTTTCTATTTCAGCATTTTTTTCGTTAATTTTCTCTTGATAATTCTCGATTTCTTCTATTTCGACAGAAGGTCTTTCAAGATTTATTTCTTTTTCCGACGTGTTTAAAAACATGATTGGAATGGACATTCTTTTTTCTGAAACTATTCCTTGCCCCATTTTTATTCCTTTTTCTATTTCTCGAGCTGCTACGCATCCTAATTGCCAAATTTTTTTGCTTTAACGTAATGGATACTTTCTGAGCGGGGAGGTAATTTGATTTTTTCCTGCTCCGTTAATCAAAGGTTCGACGTGACCGTACATTTTGATAATTCGGCCACCCAAAATGTCGACCTTGTGTTTTTTTCATGAAATCCAAACCCAAAATTCCGTCCGTTTTAATTGGAACGTCGTTGTCTACGACGAAAAATCCATGCAGGATGTTGACGGCGGGTGTTTTTAATCTCGATAATTACTTTGCAAAGGGCTTTAAAGGTTTTTCTCCTCCTACGCCTGTTAGTTCGACTGTTTCTTCTATAATTTCTGTGTTTAATTTTAACACACTTCTTTTTTATTATGCAGCATTGAGCTCCCGTATCAGCTTTCAAGAGGAGAGCTGAATTTATTGATTGCGGAGATGTGACATAAAAATCACTAGCCAAGCCCCATGAATCTACAGAATTTATTTCGAATTTTCTTTGCGAATTTTCCACGCTACTTTTGAGCGAACCTGTAGGTTGGTTAGTCCTCCAAACAGCTGACGTACGCATTCTGCCGCTCGGCTGTCCGTTCGAGGAGACTGAGGGTCAATGAACCCATAGTTTTCTTTTCTTCTGTGTTTCCGCTGTTCGATTGATTCTGATTTTGATTTTGATTATTTTGTCCATTTTGACCATTATTTTGTTGATTATTTTGATAACCTCTGTTTCTACCTCTATTTCCTTGATTTTCCGCGATAATTATTTCCGTTATTATAATTTCCTCTGTTTCCCTGATGATTTTGATTTCTACTGTTATTACCCTCGATAATTATTTCCTCGGTAATTGTTTCCTTGATAATTATTTTCCTCTTTGTTCGCCATTTTTATTTTTTTCTATTCCAACAATCGTCATAGATATGTCCTGGTTTTTTTGCAGTAATTACAAAAAAGAGAATTTATGCTTCGAATTGGGAGTCGGTAATTGATTATTTCCGTTATTTCCGTAATTTCCATTTCGATATCCCGTGCTCCTACAATCTCGTGCGAGATGACCTCGTTTGTTACATTTATTGCAAGTTATTGAGCCGTTTCCATTCCCGTTTGGTGACTTCCTTTTTTCCTTGTTGAACTTTTTCTTCGTCTATCGCCGCGGTAATGGCTTCGCTTAAGTTAGAATAACGTCGCGCTTTTTATTATAGTTTGATACTCCTTTTTCAATCCTTCTTGGAAGCTAGAAAGGGCTAATCTTCGAACGTATCTTTCTACAGTTATTTGATCGTTCAAAGTCGGTTCATCTCTAATGCTGGATTCGATTAAATTCATCATAATATCTTCCATTCTTCTACCATAATCTTTTACCGATTCATTAAATCTCTGTCGGCTCGAATAGAGTTCAGTTTTGTAAAGCTCCTACGGTTCTTGTGCCGCTAAATAATTCTAATATAACTGTCTTAAAAGTCTCGAAATTGGGGATGTTTTTTATATCGAACTTCTGATCTTGCTTTACCGGTTAATTTGATAGTTAATACAGTTTCTAATAAAATTTCCTGATCTTCCTCGTGTATGAATTTGTTAGCGTGCGCAAAGGCATCTATCTAGTTCACGGGCTTCTTCCGGTTTTTGGTACCGTCAAATCGAGGAATTAAACTCCGCGCTTCTTTGAGAGACATGGTGCCTCTGAGTCGATGTGAATTATTAAGCGGATTATTTCTGGGCTCTACGTACGCGTTATTTTCCCTATCGTCACGGTTTCCGTCATCACCGTTTCCATCATCTCTATTATTTCCATTATTTATACCGATTCCGCTACCACCGGCTTGTTCGTTTTGTGACATGTTTACAGTTGTTTCGGGATTTTCATTCAAATTAAGCGCTGGTAAATTATCAATATTTATTAATTCTATTATGGAATCGTCCAAAGAACCATCAGATTCGAATTTTATTGGGTCAATATGTATTTTCTTTCTTTGTTTCACAGCGGGCTCTTCATCAGATCTTACTTTTTCTCGGTCGAATCGGACTTTTAGTATTAAAGAATGACTCGAGTGATCGCGATATAGTGCTAACACCGGGGTAATTGGAGACGTTCGACGTACTCTTCCTCGTTGTTAGACATATAAAATTTTTATATACGCTCTGGCTTTGGCGGATTACAATTTAAAATAATGTTCCGTCACTTACATTAGGATGATCGCTATCATGATGCTCGTTGATCGTTGTCAGGTCAATCGGGGTCGAATTCAGGGTCGATTTTCTTCTTTTCAGTCTTCCTTCCTTCCTTCCTTCCTTCCTTCTTTTTTGAGTCTTGACGTTGATCGGTCTGCTTTGGAATCGATGCTCGATAGTCGAATAGAACAGTAAGGTCCTCGTTCGATGTACCGAATTGTCTAGAATTATCGATGTTCCTCAGCAATCTGGTTCTCTTCCGTTTCACCTCGTAGACGTGTCAGGTTTCTTGAGTTGTGGCAATCCCACCGCTGCCACCAATGTTGTGTCCGCGAAGACCGTCTCGAAGGGACGAGTTATCAGGGACGAGTATTTAAGGGATTAAGGCCAAAAGAGTTGAAACTCCAACTCAATACTTTTGTAACAAGTTAACGATAAGTTTATTTAAGTAGAATACAAATTAGAGGTTTATTTGCCTCGAGACCAATCGTTCGGAATTTCGTCAAAGACTGGCGATTTTCGTTTAGTCGGTAAATTTATAGACTCGGCGGTTTCCTCCTACTCTTTTATTATTTTATTCTCGAATGTTCGATGGAGGATTTTTAGGTCGACGGACTCACTTGGAGACAACCTTCGAGTCGCTCGAGTTGGTGCATTTATGCTGAGGGTGCTTATTGCTATGCCAGCTTATTTTATGAGTGCTCGGGGCACAACATTACGTTATGTTCATGGATTATGTTTCAGATGCGCATTATTATTGAGCTCATCTTTGCCATTATTCATTTTTTCATAAGAGTATGTGGGTCATCAATGGCTTATAATGAAAATGAAAAAAAAAAATTACATATCTAGATCATAATACCAACGTTGTTTATCATGTACCATGGTAGGAGCTCGAGTTATCGATCGGTACTTACTTGATGTACATAATTTCGGGTATGATAATGATCAATTCGATGAGAGTTTTTGGTGAATTTGTCAGACTAAAAAACTATGTTTCAACACTATAATTTTTCAGTACCGTTTTTAAGTGTGGGAATTGATAAATTGATAATTAAGACATGTTTATAAAAATCATCGTTAATGTTTTCATTTTTTCCAAACTCTATTTTTAATAACGCATACGTTTGAATATTAACGGGATGAAATATAATAACGAATGATGATAAAAAAATTAGATTGTTATTATTTTGTTCTTTGTTTTTTTCATTTTTTTTCAATTTTCAACATTTTTTCAATACAAACATGCGAAAAAAAACTATGAAGAAAAGCAAACAGAACCAATATTATTTATGCATTATTGATGAGAATTGTCATCAGTGTTAGCTGATTTTTTTTTCTCACTGACCGTGAAACTGTCTTTAGGTCACAATGTTCGTAATCACTACCGAGTTCAAAACATCGAGCATCAAGCTACACGATATCTTTAGAAAACACATCTCTCGGTATGCTGATGGCGGAAATAAAAACTTTATCCAATTCGATTTTAAAGATATTTTATTTGCAAGATTCGGTTACATTCAATATATTTTTTTCGTTTTTGTAAAATGTGTTCAAGATTTGGCGGTTGAATTAACAAATAATTCCATACGTCTTTTACAACGAATTAGCGGTGGGAGTAAGTCAAGTAATTGATAAATCGGATGGTCTCGTAGAGTACAGGGGCATTGACTTGTCTTCCCGCTGGTATATGTGGATGATGCAATATCCAAGGCAATAGACCAATACCATGGTAGCCCTCTCGAACAATTTGTCGTGATATTTCTTAGCAACATTATGAGGTCGAACAAATCCAAGCTCACGTTTATAAAGCCATTTTTTCAAGTTCACCACTTTTAACACCTTGAGTACGATTAAATGCCCACTCCCTCGCGTGAACCGCGAAATTCAACATCAATTAACAGACTGAATTTTCTTTCATCATCATCGTAGGTGTCGTTATATTTCACAAATTTTTTTCGATTTTTAGCGTCACAATATTTAGCCCAACGTATCCAGGTATTGTTCCAGCAGTATGGGTGATACCTCTCACCACTCATGATAAAGTAAATTCAACGCTCTCTAATGGTTAAATCGTTCGAGTTCTTTCACGTTAAACAAATTATTTGCGACTTTGAAGTTGGATACTGATGTGTGACACCACCGAGAGCGAAAAATCACCTATAAATTTGTTAGTTTTTTTGCTTTAGACTTGAACGGAATTTTTTTTTCGTATTCACACAATTGTGTGCGCCAACTGTTTCTTACATCACAGGGGCATTCACGTGTCTTCTCACTGACATATGTTGATGATGCGATATAAAAAGCAATGGGCCAGTACCACGGTGGGTTCTTAAATATTATACACCGCGAAAACGGGATGAGGTCGAGCGAATCCAAGTTTCACGTTTATATAACCATTTTTCAAGTTCACCACTTTTTAACACCTTGAGTACGATTAGATGCCCAAACTTTCTTGTGAACCGCAAAATTCAGTATTTCTCATAATATAAAATTCATCTTGTTGCCCACCACCGAAATCGTTATACTTCATAAAAATATCACGATTTTCACGATCACAACTTGCAGCCCAGTGTTTCCACGTATTGTCCCAACAGTATGGGTTGATACCTCTCAGAAGTCATGATCGAGATGAATGAAATAAAAACTTATCCGTGTGTTGGTTACGCAAAAGATCAGTGTCGTTTGTGATGCTCTTTTCTCTCGAGGAAGAGAGGATATATGTGTATAAAACAATGCTTCAGTGTTGGGACTCTGTGGAAGAAAATCCGGACAAAGAGGAAACCCTGATAAAGTATAGTTACATACACTCTCACATACACATGACACCGATGTCTCGGTGCGTTTCTTCTCAGCCAATAATATTTGCTTCTAATAAATACGTTTTTTTTTTACCAATTTAGAGAAAATTTTATTTTGTTTGGAGGTAAATTTGAAACGATAAATTAATACTCGATGCTGATGAATAATATAACCAAGCATTTATCATCGACGAATGAAATTCAATATTACGTTACGTTCATAATGGATTATGTTCGTGCGATTATTAAGCTCACCTTTGCTTTTATTTGTTTGTGGTGACAGCATATGCGAAATCAATGGCCTATAATGAAAATAAAACAAATATACCTAGATCACGATACCAACGTTGCTGAAACATTAAAGAAAAACAGTATTACAATATTACAGTAATTAATAAAATAGCAAAAATCCCCTCCCGGGGAAAAAAACTCGGACAAGTACATTGGTGGTCCTTCGTCTGTTCGTAATACAAAAAAAAAATCTAAAAGAGCACTTAAATAAATGATAAAATAGATCTTAAATTATTAAAAAAATGGTGAAAAAATCTGATTTCACAATAAATGTTAATTCGATGAATTTATGTCTACAGAAAAAAAACAGGAATGCAAACTTTAAAAAAATTAACTTATCAAGACGAGAAAAAAACCATCTATAATTTGAGCGTTAGAAGTCTTGAAAAGAAATAAAAAAAGGTCGCCATACAAATTACGTGTAGCAGTAAAAATACTGATCAAGGAGACGTGGTAGCGTCTCGACGTCAAGTATTAAAAGAAAAATAAAAGAAAAGTTTGAATAAACGGAAAAGGAAAAGCCAGCGCGAGGCCCTACCGCACTCTTATAAAACCCAAAAATTCCCCTAGGGAAAAAAAAGGTAGGGACACGTACATTAGGGTGGCCGCAACTCGGGTCATTTTTTTGTTTTGCGAATTCCTTTGCGGAAACATCATTAACATAAATAAAAAAAAATGTCTACCAAGTTTGAACGCGTTAAAAAAATTTTAAGGGGTGCCCCCGAAGATTTGAAGTTTTAAATGCAAAATACGTGTATTTATCGAACTTGTTGCTTAATTATTTTCTGCCTTGTATAATAATGATGATAAAAATCTGAAATTTGGCAGACTTATTCTTCATATCGAAGGGTACGGAAAGGATTTTTTTCAGATTTTTCCGAACATTATTTCCATGATTTTAACGGTTACAAAGATACCCATATTTTTTTATTTTTTTAGTACTTTTATCCAGGTCCCTTGAAGTACTTTTAAAACGTCACTTTGGCGAATTTAAACAAAATTTGAGCCGTAATTAGGAGTGTATGCTCAACAATAACTCATCAAAACTCGAACTTACGTGAGATTTTATCGGCGAAGTGGTCGAAGCAAAGTCCTTTTGTTAGCATCTACATACGTCTTTTGGTAATCTCCGACGACTTGCAGTACGTACTGTTTTTGTTCCTCATCGTTAGTAAGTCGGGTATTGTACTCTGTAATGAGTTTGATTCCTCTTTCCGCAACGTCATTGACAACGGCAATTTTGCTTACGATTTGAACACCAAATTGATAGCTCGTACTCGAACACCATGGGGAGACATCCTGACTGAGGAAGCTGGTGTCAATTTGGAACTTGTTTCAACCTTCCTCACTTTTTCTGATATACATTACACTTGCTACTAGAGTTAACGGAACACAACGGAAAGTGTAGGCAGCGACGGCAAGAAAATATGATTTGCGAAAAGCGTTCATATTACTGGCAACGTTAATTCGTAATCGTCTCGAAATAAATTGCCGAGGAAATTGCAATCGTTGAAAGTGCTTTTTCTAATATGCGTTAGATAAATTACCGTTTATAATAAAGTGCTGATTCTGAAGAAAAAATTATATTTTCAGGAAAAAGCTGGTATGCTTGGGCCAGGTTTAATACAAATGTGTGGCAAAAGTTGAAAAATTGTTTACAGAATGGCGGACTGTACAAAAACGCTAAAAGGAATTAACGAGAAGATTATGATTTCTTGGCAAAATCACAGAAAGCTAGGACTAATTAGTCTAGTTGATAATATTTAATCAATATACGATGAACACCGATAAAAAGATGAAATTTGAACCTCAATAAGCGCAAACAAGCCAAAGATGTAATAGAACATGGAAAAGTCGGTAAGAGATGTGATAGAAAAATATTTTTCAGGTTCTGTAACTGAAATCCATAATTGAAAATTGTTTTGACGATACTGTTCAATTGCGGGTTTTGGCCACACAGTGCTATAAAATGATATTTCACGTCCCCTATATTCATATCACGCTCCCATTGATTTGAAAAAAAAAAAAAAATTGATTTCCATGTAGCTTCACATATTGTTCAAAAGTGTCAATAAAAGACTCACTAATGTCGAGGAACAAAGTTAATCGCGACGCAAATCATCAGGAATTTTCAAAAAAACGTTTCAAACGTTTACAGAGGGAATTAGTTTGAACCGCTTCATCGATGAAATCTCACGTAAGTTCGAGTTTTTGATGAGTTATTGTTGAGCGTACACTCCTAATTACGGCCTCAAATTTTGTTTAAAATGCCTCAAAGTGACGTTTAAAAGTACTTCAAGGGACCTGGATAAAAGTACTAAAAAAATAAAAAAATATGGGTATCCTTTGTAACCGTTAAAATCATGGAAATAATGTTCGGAAAAATCTGAAAAAAATCTTTTCCGTACCCTTCAATATGAAGAATAAGTCTGCCAAATTTCAGATTTTTATCATCATTATTATACAAGGCAGAAAATAATTAAGCAACAAGTTCGATAAATACACGTATTTTGCATTTAAAACTTCAAATCTTCGGGGGCAACCCCTTAAAATTTTTTTAATGCGTTCAAACTTGGTAGACATTTTTTTTTATTTATGTTAATGATGTTTCTGCAAAGGAATTCGAAAAAAAAAAAAAAGACCCGAGTTGCGGCCACCCTAACGTACATTGATGGTCCCTCATTTCCTGATGATATCAAAAAAGTGTGAAAAAAATTCTATAAAAAAACATCATGAACCTTACTGAAAGTGATTTCAATACATGTTAAAAAAAATCACAATTCAGCAAAAAAACAGTATTAAAAAAATATAAAACTATAAATCTGTAATTATTTTGTAAAGTGAAAAAAAATTCCAATAAACCGTGAGAAAATCTTAAATACACCACTCGAAAAACATTGCAGACGTAAATTACCAAAAAATTTCACTTGAAAACATTTTAAAAACCGATGCCCCACTCTTCTCATCTTATTAAAACGGAGGAATGATTAAATGAATTGAAAAACTTTCCATCTAAGTTACGAACAGCATTAAAATTTATGATATCATTTCGAGGCCAAGTATTTATTGGTAATTCGGAATATTCATTCCTATGGCATGAATGAAGAACTTGAAAGAGTTCTACTAATACATCTGAAAAGTTACCAAGTTACGTGCAGTATCAAAATTTATGATATCAACTCGAGGCCAAGTATTTTTTAGTAATTCGGAGTATTCATTCCTACGGGACGCATCAGAAACTTGAAAAAGTTCTGAAGAATCAAAAAAGTTTACCATCGAAGTTGAGTCCAGCACTAAAAATTATCATATTAATTCGAGGAGAAGTATTTTATTAATAATTCGCAATTTTACCATTATGAAATTATGTTCTTATAAGGGTTGAGAATACTTGTCTGGCTCAGAACGTTTTATCGAAATGACTAGAAAATCAACAACCATAAAAATCCCCAAAATCTTGCTTTTCGACAATTAGAACGATACCAACCCATTTTTTTTTCAACATATTCTGGCCCAAAGAGCAGTGAAGTCATGAGTAACTTTTCGACAGCAGAAACTTATAAGGAATCTTCCTGCCCATGACTTTTTGATAAAAATGGCTAATCCCAAAAAATCACATCGAAGGGGAAGTCATTTGTTACTTTATGGTGGTAGAGACTTATAAGAAAATAAACAAATTTGAAAAAGTAAAAAATATGGAGGCTAAATCTGATTAGCCCACCGCGCAGAATTGAGGAATGAGACATTAGCTGAAAGGATTTGTGGACGCTATTATTCCGAGACCTCTGTGAATTTGGCCGAGTAACAAACCCGAACAAAACCAAACATATTCTGGCCCACGGCACAGTGAAGTCGTGAGTTACTTTTCAACAGCAGAAACTTATATAAGGAATCTTCCTACCCATGACTTTTTTTGGTAAAAATGGCTAATTCAAAAAATCACATCGAAGGGGAAGTCATTTTTTTACTTTATGGTGGTAGAGACTTAAAATCGATTCGTCTCCGATTTTAAGGATCTCCTGATATTCACGACGTTTAAGGGAGTTCATCTGGTACCGAGCAAGTCAAAACCCAAAACTGTCACGACTAGCGTAGTCGGCTCAGTATGTTTAGTGTGTTTAACCTCCAAAGTTTAACCTCCTTCTTCGAGACAAATTAATTTATTCCGAACCTCATAAGTATCGAATGGATTTTGTGAATTGGTAAAAAGATTTTTTAGATATTTTTTAAGCATTTATAAAAGTTTCGTACGAAACTGTTTGTCAATGCTTGCGAATTTAATGTTTACAGACGGGAAAAACCACAGAAACGCATAAGGAACCGTGTTAAATTGGGAAATCTGTTTTTATTAATTTCTCTCAAACAAAGTATTCTAAGGACCTGAAATTTTGACAGGTGATCTAGTTGATATTGATAACTGTATT
Organism: Campoplex capitator; assembly: GCA_037576405.1. Lineage (NCBI taxonomy): Eukaryota > Metazoa > Arthropoda > Insecta > Hymenoptera > Ichneumonidae > Campoplex > Campoplex capitator. Next base: position 18,565 of record JARBWI010000160.1, read on the forward strand.
AAAATTTTTTAATCAATATCTATTTGTTAATTCGATTACCAGATGAACTCCCTTAACGTCGATTGGATCGGTACAATTATGTTTAAATACATGTTAAAAGTACTTGTGCGGCCCATCACTTTTTATTTAAATTGCTCATTCAAATCAAAATCAGGGCTCTTGAATGAGGGGAATAAAAATCAGAGAATTGAAAAAAAAAAACCTTCAGGTATTTTAAACTTGATTGTATTAATTGTAAAAAAAATTCAACGGAACTTCCCTGTAATATACAAGGGATTTGATTGTATATTCATGAAAAAATAAACTTCGCGTAATCGAAATTTATAGCTATCTAGGATCACTTCTCAGCTTATGTTGCAATGACGGCATTTTTTACTCTTCGTTTCTTTTAGGGAAAAAATTCTACTGGGTATAAGAAACAACCTATACTATTGCTGAGAACATGAAACTGACAATAAGTCGCATTTTAAGAAATTATCGAGTTCATTCACGTACACAATTTGATTCAGTAGCCCCCTAGATTATGTTGCAATGACGGCATTTTTTACTCGTCGTTTCTTTTAGGGGAGAAATTCTATTCGGTATAAGAAACAACCTATACTGTTGCTGAGAACATGAACCCTTTAGCTGTCATTGTAGCAAATTTGCTACGTCTACTTTCACCCCGCCTGTAAAAACATGAAGACGTTATAGCGGACGAATTAGTTTTGCAGTGCTATCAATCCATGCTAGATAGAGCTCCAGGTGTCACGATAGCTTGAAATTCAAACGTAAAAGTATGAATTATTTCAATATAGCGATAATTTAGCCGTGAAAATATACGATGTTTGGCATCTGCTGTCCGTTTTCGATCAAAAAAGTAAGAAAATGGACATTCTCGAAATATTTTCCGATGGAATTCGATAAACGAAGCTTGACTAGACACACTAGGCTTTGATGATTCGTGATTGAATTGGAATAATAGTTCGAACTAAGAGTGTAAAACCGTCCATGCAGGAAATTTTCTACAGTTCGAAAACACTATTTCCCAGGCCCCTTATTGATAAAATTATGGTTGAACATTCATGGTCTACCCTTCTTCAGCTATACTACCAAAGGGAATAATTTTAAGCTGTTCAGAAATAGGTGTGGCCGTTAAAGGGTTAAACTGATAATACGTTGCATTCCAAGAAATTTTCGACTTGATTCACGGACACAATTTGATCCAGTTAAAATAATTGTCAAACGTTGAGTATGACACGAGCGTTTCCTAGAATTCGGAGAAAATTTTTCTTCTTATATTAAGAGACGTGGTAGTGGCTGGTATTGTACTATGTTATAAAATGAACACATGAATGAACTTCTTCTTTGATTTTGATTTGAATGAGCAATTTGAATAAAAAGTAATGGGCCGGACAAGTACTTTTAACACGTATTTAAACATTATTGTGCCGATCCAATAGACGTCAAATGTCGTGAATATCAGGGGATCCTTAAAATCGGAGACGAATCGATTTTAAGTCTCTACCACCATAAAGTAACAAATGACTTGCCCTTCGATGTGATTTTTTTGAATTAGCCATTTTACTAAAAAAGTCATGGACAGGAAGATTCCTTACAAGTTTCTGCTGTCGGAATGAATACTCTGTAGGAATGAATACTCGCAATTCCCAATAAATACTTGGCTTCGAGTTGATACAATAAATTTTTAGTACTGCACGTAACTTGATAACTTTTTTGATTCATTAGAACTGTTTCAAGTTCTTGATGGGTCCCATAGGTATGAATATTCCGACATACCAATAAATACTTGGCCTTGAAATGATATCATAAATTTTAATGCTGTTCGTAACTTAGAAGGAAACTTTTCCAATTCATTTAGTCATTCCTCCTTTATAATAAGATTAAAAGAATGGGGCATCGATTTTTAAAATGTTTTTTAAGCGAGATTTTTCGGTTATTCACTTCTGCAACGTTTTTGAGTGGTGTATTTAAGATTTTCTCACGTTTTATTTTAATGTTTTTTCACTTTACAGAATAATTATAGATTTATAAATTATTTTTTCATATCATGTCTTTTGCTGATTTGTGAATTTTTTTCAATTGTGTTGAAAACATTTTCGTTAAGTTTAATCATTTTTTTAAAATTGATTTTATTCATTAGAACTGTTTCAAGTTCTTGATGCGTTCCATAGGAATGAATATTCCGACATACCAATAAATACTTGGCCTCGAAATGATATCATAAATTTTAATGCTGTACGTAACTTGGATAGAATTTTTCTCAATTAATTTAGTCATTCCTCCTTTAAAATAAGATTAGAAGAATGGGGCATCGATTTTTTAAATGTTTTTAAGCGAGATTTTTTGGTTATTCACGTCGGCAATGTTTTCAAGTGGTGTGTTTAAGATTTTCTCACGTTTTATTTGAATTTTTTTTAACTTTACAGAATAATTATAGATTGATAATTATTTTTTTAATATAATGTTATTTGCTGATTTGTCAACTTTTTTTCAATTGTGTTGAAATAATTGTCAGCAAGGTTCATGATTTTTTTTATGGGATATTTTTTTTACACTTTTTTTTATGTAAATTTTTTTTACACGTTTATATGGAATTCATTTTTACACTTTTTTTTATATGAAATGTTTTTTTTTACGCCTATTTTTAATTTTTTTTACACTTCACATATATGTGTATAAAGCAATGCATCTGTGTTGGTGCTCTGTGGAAGAAAATCCGGACAAAGAGAAAACCCTGATAAGGTATAGTTACATACACTCGCACATACACATGACACAGCCTATAATAATATTTGCTTCTAATAAATACGTTTTTTTTTTACCAATTTAAAGAAATTTATTTTGTTTGGAGATAAATTTGAAACTATAAATTTAATGCTCGATGCCGATGAATAATATAACCAAGCATTTATCATCGACGAATGAAATTAAATATTACGTTACGTTCATATGGATTATGTTCGTGCGATTATTGAGCTCACCTTTGCTTTTATTTGTTTGTGGTGACAGCATATGCGAAATCAATGGCCTATAATGAAAATAGAACAAATATACCTAGATCACGATACCAACGTTGCTGAAACATTAAATAAAAACAGCCTACAATAATACAGTAATTAATAATTATTACGTTTACCTTGGCCATTGTTATGTTATGCATTCATACTCTTGAAGTTACAGGTGAAATAACGAATTGATTGATAAATTTACCTTAGCCACTGTTATGTTATGCATTCATACTCTTGAAGTTACAGGTGAAATAACGAATCGACTGAAGCTGTACGAATGATATTGAGTTAATGATCATTAATAAGCAGTATAATTTATTGTGTATATATCCGCATATAAGTCCACCTGAAGTTTTTGAAAAGACTACTTTTGAGGTAATAAAATATAATTTGTATTATACGCAGTTGGCAAATTAATTTATTAATGAAATTTTGTAGGAACTCATTTGGTTTTGTGAACCTATATGTTCTGCTTTACGTTAAGATTAAAACATTAAAAATGATAGCATAACAATGTGATACTTATATTTTTGATATCAAAAAAATGCAATTTTGTTACGCAAATGGCTCGAAAGTGACTCGAATCCAACTGGCGTTCATTATTAATTCTGTTTTTATGCAATACACTTCATAAAACAGATAGTTTTAATAAAGAACCCATGGTTTTCGAATCGCCAGGTTAAGTTTTTTTGGTAAAGCCTTTCCAGGGCTGTATTACGTGTGAGAATGGTAATACGCGTAAACAATAGGTCTGTAGCCCAACGGTATCTTTATGGATGACGTTGTCTTTCTTCGTAGTCAGAATTGGGACCGAGATGAGGATTGAAACGAATTTAGTGGATGTCTGGATACTTATCAAAATGTAGATCGGTGTAGATGGAGATTATCTCTTTCCCTTAGACTTCCGTCGCAGCAGACTGTTGATGTCGTTGAAAGATGAGAATGAATCTCAATGAATACGATGCGAAACTCAAGAGGATGCAGCAAGGTGTCTTCAGGTTTACACAAAGGAGATGATCACGAGTTTTTGTCACATATAATATTTTTATTGTTTAATATGGATGACACTTCACTCGAGTTCAAATAACAGATCACTCGCGTACATGGTTTTTAGTCGCGAGGATGGAATCGTTATTCCGTAATTGGTAAAGCGCAGGTCTAATTAGCGCAGCAGCTAATAACCGGACTAAGGAGGAAGAACCTCTCTCGGCGAGTTACAATTGACGAATCTAACTTTCGTTGGTCTTACGCATGCATCAGAGCTCATTGTCAAGAATATGTTTATGTTAGAAGGCGATGGTGGGGCCGTCGACCGTGTGACCAAATCTGGTCACTCTCGAGTATAAAGGAGATCGATTTATATTTTGGCTAAGTACTATGGTATGTTTATGGCATATACATCCGGTGCTCTTCGGTAAAAATATTGAAGTGTTGAGTTGCCCGTGTTAGTGGGTGGCTTGCGAGTGCAATATGATATTGGACTTTCGGAGATTGTCGATACGCTGCTCTGCGAAGAAGTGTATATGTTTTATATAAATGTTTATTTTATAGCTAAAAGAATAACGGTTTGCTTTAATTAAGGCAAATTTAGGAGGTTGGCTTAACATTTTCAACACCAAGAATGATATGTCAAAGTTAGCTATTACCATGTTATGTGTTCACTCTGAAATCTACAAATAGAACGGAGAATCGTTCGAAGCTGTATGGATAATATTGGTTTAATCATCAATAACAAACAACGTCGTTTATTGTGTAAACATCTGCGTATAATGCTCTATGCGTAAAAAAACAAGCCCATCTGAAGTTTTTGAAGCAATTAATTTCCTGGAAATAGAATAAATCTTGTAATATAAGCAGTTGAACAATGAATTGATTCACGACAATTAGAAAAACCCGTTAGGTTTCGTGAACCTCCCAATTAGAAAAGCCCATTAGGTTTCGTGAACCTGGATATCTGCAAAGCTTCACATTCAGATAATAAATATGAACAAAAGTAAAGAAACAACAAGAGAGGAATGCAGTATAATAAGTCTGTGCTCTCCTTAATTTGGAATCAACGTAAACATATAGGTTTAAGATTAAGTGAATAACTTTGTTGGTATTGTTACTTATAAAAAAGGATTAAACCATTAACGAAAAAAAAAATTCAGTATATTATTGATGGAATGATATTTTTGTACCAAATATTATGGAAGGATTCATATTATTGATAGAATGATATTTTTGTATCAAATATTATGGAAGGAGTGATATTTTTACATGAGATATCTTTGCAGGTGTGATGATGTAGCCAGTGATGTTTTTGCACATGATATTATGGTGTGATGTTATGGAGTGTGATGTTTTTGAATGTGATGTTATTGTATGTGATATTTTTGTAGGTGTGATATTTTCAGACTGTGACATATTAGCGAGTGTTAATTATGTCAATGAT